>VUQI01038471.1:0-23057 GCA_015106735.1 Paratilapia polleni | reverse complement strand
ATAATTTATATTCTTACCATTCCAAACAGCCACTATTCTCCATTCATATTGCAAAAATATGAAAATCAATTGTCAGACTAATACTTTAATGGACCTATTCATCAGCATTAATGTTTGTCAAAGTTACTTCATCATTGTGCGGTAATGCAGATTAGCCTAAGTACAGATCAGTTTTTAAAAGATACGCACAGCAATTTATTAACTTGTTTGTTTGCATGAACATTATTAAGGACATAAAATAATTGAATTTCATGAATATTTTACAGGGGATGAGAGAAGCCAGACTCCCCAGCACAAAAAAAACCCTCAGGAAAAAGAAATGGATGAAAAGAACATACAACCAAAACAAAAAAGGCAATACATTAAAAAAACTTTAAATAACAAAATAAATCCAGTTTCCTATAATTGCCTGTCATACTTAAATCCCACTTTTAAAAAATGATTTTTCAGTGAATTATTTCATATTTAGTGTTGCATTCATATTTAACCTGTTTGTGCTTTTATAATGGCTTCTGTTGTTTCATGTGTGCTTTTAAGCTCTTTCTTTATTTTTAGAGAAACCGAGAAAGTTATATTTAAATTCCAAACTGCATTCAACTTGGTAAAATAGTTTACCAAACTAAAACTAATATTAATTAGTGAACCTTAACTGAATAAATCCAGAAAAAGAGGCAACAGTAAAAGTATCAGCTGTATCAAGCGTCTGATAGTAGAGTTTCATCTTATCTCTCATAAACCAACTGGAACGGTCAGAAAAAAATTTGTTCATGTTTTTGAAAGAGCAGAAAGTTTACGAATGTGATTTAAAGTAAATGTGACTTGTAGTAAATAGGATAAAAAACACCAGATGCCTGCTATGATTCTTTAATGTCAGATGAAGATGAGCAGCATAAAAATGTTCTGTCACTGTTACTTCTGGGATCATCGTGTCTCTTTTTAAACCAGATATGATGTCTGTCAAAAATAGAAGAGGGCAGCTGACAGACAAACACTTTGTGTCTGTGGGCAGAAATAATCTGTTTTTGTTTCATTCATGGCAACAGAAACTCAATCACAAAGTATCAAATGTTAACATGAAGGGGCTTAAAGGATCGACTGGTACCTTATTAAGTTTGTGCCAGCGGTCTGTGTTGCCCATCTCCTTTTTCCATTATTTCTGCTGGTGTTTGCACACTGTTACTGTAGTTGGAAATGGCAGGATGTGTTTTCATCCCATCAGAGGAAACTGTTTGCTGCCCATTCACTGCTGTAGTATGAAAAATAGCTGCCACTGACTTGGAAATTGCAGAAGCCAGATAGTCCATTACAGGAAATGTAAAGGCTCAGTTTGGCTTGTTCAAAGTTTTTTTCTGTTTCATCATTTTTTCATAGTGGCTGAGATGAATGTTTTCATATCAATATTTCAGCCTCTTTTATTGAATAAGCAGCCCTGAAGGACAGGATGAGTGTCACAGTGTAAACATAGGACACACACAAAACTTTTCAACAGTCAAAAAAAGTCTTTGTGATTTGTAACACACTTTATTTAATGCAAAACACTTTAACCTCAGAAGAAAAAATTAATTATTGTGAATAAATCCAGCAGAACATTTACTGTGTGCCTCCCTTAAAATACTCACACATGCTTATTGGTGCACATTTTGCAGATCAAGACTGCAGCCAGTCATGTGACAGTCTTTCATAAGCTTTGGTGGTACTGCTTTACAGGAGACTTTTGATCCCTGACTTCAGTCTTGAAGGCCAGCCTGTTCTCATTCCCAAGGCGTCAAATACTGCTGTTTTGTCAAAGCCGCTGGTGTCTCACATATATGCTTGGCGCTTGTGCCATGACACATCAGGGTATGGAATTAGTGAGACACATCTCTCAAATATGGACCCCTTTGGTGCCACATTTAAATACACTGGCTAAGCATAATTCTTTAGCGTGCAGTGTTAAATTTGTAAATGGGAATATTTTAACCCAAGCCACAATCTTTTCCTAAACATTACCAACGAGTGTGTGAAAGTGAAAGTAAAGATGAGTAAAATGAGTTGCAAATGGGGTACGAACCACATCCATCTTCTGGCTGACTAACTTGTAACACACTCCACCACCCCTCCAGCCTCCTAAAACAGACTTTGTTCCTCTTTAGAAGAGGGCCGCTATCTCTCGGCATCCAAAATTGCCTTCACCAATGTCTCAAGGCACAGATGCCAAGGGACACCTTGTGTGGATCTCTGTGAAGCCAGTGGCATGTGACAGAATGGCAGTATGAGGATGGTTTCCGACGGCAGTGTCTTACCTAAGGCAAAACATACTAAGCCTGGGGACAAGAGCCGTCTTAAGGGATAATTCCAGTTTATTTCAATTTTGTGTATTCCCTCTAAATGTTGCTGTTCTTACTCTATGGGTCATGTTAACTTTGCAGTTGCTAAATCTGTTAAAAAGATGCAGAAAAACTAGGACTTAGTACTTAAATTGTTGTACATGGAAACCAGCAAAACAGATAAATTGCTGAGTAGTTTTAATATAAGTTAGCATCAATCAGCCCTGAGCTGTAACTTAAACAACCAGTTGAAAGTGTAAAATAGAAATAATACTAAAGTAAAGCATCAGAATAAATCTCCTGCTAAGACATCACTTGCCATTTTGAGCATCCTTTTTAGCCCAGACAGAATTTCATTTCATGTTTGACAATTAGTGTTTTAAAAAATTAATAACTAATTACACACAGCTATTAAACATGCAAAGCAGCAAATGAGCTGAAACACTAAATGACACCAGTAACCTGAAATGAACCCAAAGCTGAGCCAGTAACAAAGCGCAGAATAGCAAACACAGCCACAGAAGTTAAAACTGATGCCTCCTCCTTCACCCCGTTAGCTCCCTTTATTGTGCTTTATTGTGGTTCAGGCTTTTCTCTCGCTCTTTGAATTGAATACTTTCTACTTTTTGAGACTTAAAGTGTCAGGCAGAGCGGCTAATCAAATCGGATTTAGTCATGCAGGCTATTAGGTTGGAACCAGCAGATGGAGCCAAGTCTTTAGTCACATCCTCGAGACAGGCTTCAAAGCCATATGACTCATGCCACATGACAAGGTGTCATTTCCCTCCAGTCATTCTCCCACTGAGTAATGCTGTTATGCTGTAGGTATATAAATGATATCACTTCAGGATGCACCTAAAAGCTGAATGGGTGAAGCATCTTTAGGGGACAGTGGGGAAAAAGGCAAAAAATGATATTTTATGTATATTTGGAGACATTTAAAGTTACTATTACAGAAATGGATATAAAGTTAACATTTGAGGTCTACAAATACAAAGTGGGAAATCATTAAATCTACAAATGTTTAAAAAAAGAAAAGTGGGATAATTAAGCAAGGTGACATCATTGAGTAGCTTGTTTGGATTACTGACCATTTCAGACCTAAAATATTTTATTTACAATATATAAAAAAAATCTTTTTTTTTTTTTAAAAAAAAAGCTTAAAACAGATTACAAATTACAAATGATTTTTTTTCTATCACTTGCCTAATGGGTTAATTTTCTTTAAGCTTAAGAACAGTCACATCTTTTTTTTTTAGTGTTGTGACAAACAATTACTGAAAAGAGATGTTTTTTTACACTTGAAATAAGTAAAATAGGTGCAATTATCCTGGCCTTTTTGTTATTATCGTCACACTGACACGATACTGCACCATCTCACTCCATCTGGACAGGATGGTCCTGCAAACCAAGTCATGCTGCATGTTACAAATCCATATTACAGAATAATTTTGATCATGGTTTTAGTATGCAATGTGTTCAAACAGAAACATTCCTTTTGAAAGCATCTGTACAAAATATGCAGGTGGGTGGTGGTATTAGAGTGTTACGCTGATGTACTCTATTCTCCAAAAATGTAGTCCACAAAGGAAAAAAATGACACTACTTATAGCCAGGAAAACAAAGACATACTTGCAAATGTAAAGTAAAAAATATTTATCACTTATCAATGAACCAGTTCCTTCTAGTCATGCGAGGAAGCTCATTTAGGACAAACTACATCCATGTGTGAGACTCTCTGCTGTTCTTGTTGGACTATATGGTTCACCACTGCCCACCACAGGATCTGTTACAACACTGCAGTTCTCTGTATCAAGTGGATTATGTGGAGAAGAATTCCTTGTTGATAATAAATGTACCTTGTGCTCTCCCCATCATGCATCATGTCTTTCATTTGTGTGTGTGTCTCTATTTGATTTTGGTTTTATTTAAATATATCTGATACAAACCACACTGACTTCATGGGAATCATTTGCCACGATTATCCTTTCCTGTCCTATCCGACCACATCGACCTCTCTTCACCACTCAATCTCTCATCTTTTGCAACCACTTCTTTGTCTCTGTTAACTTCACGCCACGCACTTCCTCCCTCTCCCTCTCCATCTGTCTGCCTTCGCCGTTGCAATCCTCCTCCACCGTGCTCCAGAGTTTCCTCAGTAGAAGGTTGAAGGGCTCAATCAAGAGGGCCAAGAGTCAGCCCAAACTGGACCGAACTAGCAGTTTCCGCCACATGATCCTCCCCCGCTTCCGCAGTGCCGACCAAGACAGGTCAGTGAGTCAGTGTGTGAGTGTTTTCGTGCAGTGTTGTGGACTGCCTGGCTGTGTTTGGCCCTGCAATTTGTTGTTGCATTTGCAGATGTATGAATCTGTTTCTGCCTGCTTAAATGTTATATGGCATCACAATTTATTTCTCCATCTACTTTTACAATCAGATCATAGGAAGAGCAATAACACAGTTAAAATGTGTACACCATCCAAGAATCTGTGTCAGTTTGGCAAAAACACAGTTTTTATTAGAAGAGATTTTATTGACATTACTGAATAAGGACTAGAAGTGTGTTTAGAATCTGAAAATGTATTGATCTTAAATGCAAGAATATAGCATTACTATTACTCTTTGGATTGCCATGCTGACCACTGCATCTGCATGTGTGCAGACCTCAAACTTACACAGAGAGCACACATCAAACTCAGCTGACTTTCATGTTGAAGATCAACATGAATGTCAGAGCTCAAGAGAGCTTGGTCTGTTGCATACACTGTATACATAAGATACAGGCAACTGAAAAATGAAGCCAATGCAGAAGTACATTCTTTCTAATAGCCAGCAGGGGGTGACTCCTGTGGTTGAAAAAAAACAAAGTCTGGTTGTATAAAAATCTAAGGGAAATGACCCTTTGGTTCTGTGATTTTGAAAAGGGAGGATAAAGCAGGGTATGCTTTAGGGCAGGGCTACCTTGTGATTGACAAGTCACTACTGTATGAGTGTGCTGTATCTCTCAGTTTCAGGCAAAAATAGCAGTATTCAGTGGAAGAGTCCGCAGTGTCCTAGCCCAAAGGCAGTGCATCAAGGCTCTGCTTATCAGTATTTTACCTTTTTTTTTTCCCAACATTCACAGGGCTATGTACCCTGAATTTTACCCCCCATGCCCAGTTTGTCAGTGCAGAGTTGTACTGTAAAGTCCTAAAGCGTCGGAGGAGGAGTGTTCGCTGCAAACGACACACACAGCACATTGAAAACACAGGACATTTTTGAGCACACAACACAATAGTCTTATCACCCATCCCTCTTGTAGACTTCACTTACTGCTTCCTCGTCCCACAAATTAAAGGGTCACTGTTTTCAGGGTTCTGGGATCCAGATTCTGGGATAGGGTTAATCTATATCAACATCTTTCCATGGATTTCTATCTTTATCATCTCTCTTTATTCTTCTCTATGTAGTCATCTCTATCTGTCTCTATTAATCTTCTCATCTTTCACTCTGTCAGTAGCTCAAGCTCCTTCTTTCTATCTGTATCTCTGGCATCAACTCTATTTCTCTATTTATATCCTTATCTCAGTCTCTATAATCCTTTATCTGTCTATCACAGTTTAAGTTTATTTTACTCTCTCACTGCAGTGTCACTTGCACTCAGCACCGTCACTGTTTCTCTGCTGGTCCGATGAAAAAACATCCCCCATCTCACCATGGCAACCAGCAGACAGCCATATGGCGGCTGTACAGACCATAATGAGTCAGTGGGAGATTTGCTTAATTATACCTCCTCTGTATCATGTACATAGTTGCAGCAATGTTGGAATTCTTCAGACACGGCAACACAGGAGGTGCATGGCCAATGTTTGAGAACACAAATCTTCAGAGTAGCAATTTTTAGTTTGTCAAGTGCGAGAGAAATAAATGAGGAATTATTTCAGGGTTTTTTTTTTTAAACCTATTTTCAGACAGTTTATAAACAGCATTTCATGAGAAAGGATCCAAAGTATTTTCCTAAAGGCTGCAACTGATTTCTGTATTTTCATTATTGATAACTCTGTTGATTATTTTGTAGATTAATATTTGGTCTGTTCTGTGAGATGTCTAAAGCCCACTGTAACACACATCTTCTAGCTTTTTTGTCAAACAACAAGACCACAACCCAAAGATATTTCAATAGATGCACTGTAAGATGGAGAAAATCTGCATTTTTTTTTTTTATTGAAAAGCTTGATATACACAGCAGGGATGGGGAAAAATGCTATTCAGTATTCACCAGAAACTATTTGAATGTTCTAAAAGATTGCCCCCCACATCCACCCTCCTCTCACTGCAGCCGCTCCCAAATGATTGCACATATTTGTGGTAGACTTCTGACATGCTAGCTTCACCTGGCAGAGTTTGCATTGAACCTAGTTTTTTGTTTAGTTTGCAGAATTTTCCAACAGCTGTAAATTTCATTGTCACATTTCTGCAGTTCTTGCTAACAGTATCATCTGATCTTATCATGCCACAAATTCTATAAATCCAGCTTCTGGTAGTTTGTAAAGCGTTCTTCTATTTTTCCTGTTTAAACACCTTCTTGTTTCATTAATGCCACCTTCTGGCAGTGGTAGCACATTATATAATACCCGCCAACAACAAAAACAAGAGATAATAAATATTTTAGGACCTGATACAGTCACAAAAACCTTTTTTTAAATCATTTTAATGACTATTTGAATATTCAAAATCCATCCCTAGTAGATCGGTTGATTTACCATGCCTAGAAGTTAAAATAAATTGGCAGAAAATTAATGAGCATAAATGGACTAACTGATTCAGCATTCATTTAGTTCATTCATTTTTTTCTGTATTCTCCCACTGGACATCTACAGCCAGGACAAACTTAAACTTCAAATGTGAAGGTCAGCTGTATAATCCAAACAGAGGGCAAGCGCGCACTCAGGAGAGTGCTAACACCTTTGCAGAGCCAGGTGTCTGCCGAGGTGCGTTTCCACATGATTTATTCATTTGGGAAGCTTGTGGATGTCTGTTATCCCCGGCTGACTTGAGAAGACAGAACGGACAAAAAAGTCAAGAGCAATGTGAAGTCGTGGTTGTTTGCCAAGGCCCTTGTGGCTGATCCATCGTTTTTCACAGCTCCTGGTTTGCTCTGGATGTTTTCTGTCAGGGGTGCTGGTGAACATCTGCAGCTTTGTTCATTTGTATTCCTTTTTTTTTCTTTTTTTTTTATCTTTGTTTATCCAGGGAGGCCTTGTCTTTTTTTTTCCATCATGGATTGAAATTCATGCAGGCATAAATGTGCCTCTGAGCTCAGTCTCTAAAACCTGCAATGATGCACATATTTCCACATAATTTTTTCTGTTCTTCCTGTTAATAAGGAAAATCCAACAAATCTGGGTTTTTCTCTGTAAACAATTAAATTATCTATCTGAGTCTTCGGTCTGTTTCATAGCACTAAGGTGACATGCAGTAACAGTTAAGTGCATAGATTAATTGAAGCTACAGTAACATTTAAAGCTGCAAAGCATTGTTCAGACATACCTGCTCTGTGTGTGGATTTTCATAAAATAAAGTCAGTGGGCATTCATGGACATCAGCACTGAGGACAAGAGACTAGATGGCTCATCTCTAGCTTTAAGTTCAAGTCAAAACTTGGCAGACCAGGATAATAAACAGAGTAATCCTTTGAGTTTTTATGGTTTACACTCAGGTTTTTACAGCAGAAGATCACAAATAGCAGCTGCAGAATTAGAATACTCATTTTCAGCATAATATTATTGAACTATTAATGTTACTATCAGCATAAGAAAAGCATTTTGGTATGAAAAGCTGCATTTTAAACTCAACCATGTATTATAAGTGCAGTTCCAGCATTTGTTAAAAAAAAAAAAAAAAACATAGATCATTGAAAGTCAGGTTTGAGAACTACTGCTTAGGCTCACAGTCTTGTTGCTTAATAAATAACTGCAGTTATTAGGAAAAAAAAAATAATCAAACAACCCCGTTTGGCTGTTAGCCTTCAGTTTGCATTTTGCCAACATTTGTGTAACCTTATTGAACAAGAATCATTTTGTTTTATATTCAGTTTAATAAAAGTTGAATAAAGCAGCATATCTTTAAATTCAAGAATATGGGCCCTGAGATTAATTGGTATTTTTGCTTGAAACGTGGCTTCGTTTCAGTTACATTTCTTTGCATAGTGGTTGTTGTCAGACCTGTTCTCTTTTAGATCACTACAACAAAGCTGAACCCATCTTCCCAGTATCAGTATCCTTGTTTCTAGTCTTTCATCCCTGAGTTTTTTCCAGGTGTTTAGTTCATCAGTTTTGATGCACTGCCTATAATTTGTGTGTATGTGTGTGTGTGTTTCGTCTTTTATGTCTCTCCACTGAGACCTTGCATAGACCTCCTTTTACCTCCAGCACTCATGCTCTCATCTCAATCCCTTCATCCACCCCGATCCTTGCGCTTCCTCCTTTCCCTTTCTCTTTCATTCCTATAATCCATACTTTCACTTTCTTCCTCTCCAAAGGATCCACTGTTTACATAATCAACATGATTTCCTCTGAGAGGTCTTCTCCCTCCATCCCCCAGGCCTCAGCCCTTTCTCTCTGTCTTTCCTTCTCTCACATCCTCTCCTGACCTCCCCCACTCTTTTTCTCTTCTCTTCTGTGGTACCCTCAATCTGACTCATTCCTTTGGGTCTATTTTTATCTCTCCCTCACTCTCTATGTTTCTCTCCCCCTCAGTCCCATACATGCAATCACTGCTCTGTTGATGAACGTTATGATTGAACATAGACAAAAACAGTGTGAGCGCAAGCAGGGGAGAAGCCAGGAGTTGGATGCAGAGCGCTGGATATACAGCATCATTTCTATCTTTCCTTTTTCCTCATTTACATCCCCTCTTTCTTCTCTGAAGGGCTTCATCACACCTGACCATCCACCTTCGCTATCTGGTTAGACTCACTGTGTCATCATGCGGTTGTTTCAGTGGCTGTGTGACTGTTTCCTGAGCTGGACTGTGAATTTACCTGCTTTTTTGCATGCATGTGTGCGTGGGAGTAGGTGATGATGAGGTGATGATGGGCTTTAGCACAGACTGTGTTCAGTTGTTAGTGTGGGCCATGTGGACATGTGTATCAGGATCAATGATTTTTTTAAGAATTGTTTTAAAATACTGTTTGTTGTAAAAATGTTTTGGATATATCCATTAATACAGGTGTAAAGACAATAAAAGCAAGAAATCATGTTAATACGTGTTGCATTTTACCACAACTTGATCGTGTGTAGCTGTTCACTCAAGCAATCAGTTGCATTTCAAACAAGGTTGTAACAAGCTTTTCAAAATAAGAGCACAGGATTAAAGTCTGTGCAGTGGAGTTTGTTTTGAGTTCAGCTAATAAAACTTCTGGCACTAGAAGTTTGATCTTTCCTTCAACTGTACAGCTGCTTGTCAGAATATGTAGACACTTCAAACTTTTCATTATTTTTCAGTCATATCGACTCTATGCTGCATCCCCATATGGAAAATTAAAAAAAAATTTGAATGGTGTTTTTTAGGGCTTTTTATGTAATGATGAGGGCATTTGAGTGTATTTTTCATGTAATATGATGAATGCATAATGAGCTATGACCTCACTATCTGATCCTGACCCCTGGGGTGCAGGGTGTACCCCACCTCTCTCACCCTAGGACAGCTGGGATAGGCTTCAGTACCCCTGCCCACAGCCCTGAGTAATACAAGATTTATTATTGTGAATGTCTTAAAGAACCCCTTTGGGTCTAGTAAAATAACACTTGTAAATGTCAAATATAAGAATATAAATGTAAAAATGTTTTAAAGTCAATTTAAAGTATTTTAATTTTAGTCAAAAACATTTGTAATTTAATTCTGATGTTTTAAAGTTTTGTTGTTTTTTTGTTCTTGTTTCTTATCCCAGCTGTGTTTGGGCAAGAGGCAGGGTACACCCTGTACAGCTCTCCAGTTAGCCTAACAAGCATGTCAGTGGGAGGGCCCCAGCTGGCTGCTAGATTTGAACCCAGGACCTTCTTGGACTGGTGCAGTGGTTAGCACTGCCACCTCCCAGCAAGAAGGGGAGCTTTTCTGTGTGGAATTTTCATATTCTCCCCATGCCTGTGTGGCATCTCTCCGGGTACTCCAGTTTCCTCCCACAGGCCAGAGACATGCTTGTTAGGTTAACTGGTGATTCTAAATTGGCCATAGGTTTGAATGTCAGTGTGAATGGTTGTCTGTCTCTCTGTGTTAGCCCTGCGGCAGAGTGGCAACCCATACAGGGTGTACGCCGCCTCTTGCCCTAAGACAGCAGGGATAGGCTCCAGCATTCCTGTGGATAAGCAGCTAAGAGGATGGATGGATGGATGGATTGATGTGTTGATAGGCCCATTAACATGTTCAGCACTCGTATGGCTGTTTGTCTGTACACAACATAAAGATGAAAATGAAAAGCAACAAATATGGAGAATTAGCATACAGAAGGAAAGCACCTGTAGATTCTTGAACACTGAAGTCAAAGCGACCTTTAATAAAAGAGCCCCCTCTCTCCTCACTCTCCCGACTCTCACTCTCCCAGGACCCGTTTGATGCAGAGCTTCAAAGAGTCCCACTCCCATGAGTCCTTGCTTTCTCCCAGCAGCGCTGCCGAGGCGCTGGACCTCACTCTGGATGAGGACGCTATCATCAAACCTGTGCACTCGAGCATCCTGGGACAGGAGTACTGCTTTGAGGTGAGAACTGAGCTGCTCAGCAGACAAACAACGGCACACTCACACACCACGTACAGAGTACAGAGCAGTAAATGACCCTAAAACTGTTGTTCCATCCTGACAAGTGATTGTTTTTTTTGTTTTTGTTTTTCTACATGTGAAAATTAAAATAAGGACATTTAAATGATCCTGAGTTCTCTCAGCTTTTCCATCACTTGTTCATTAGTGGAACATGACAGAGGTTGAGAGTGAATACAAGTCATTATTTTGGCGCCTTAGTTGCAGTCTCCATAGTGACTAATGGCTGTGGTTGTTGAATTTACCATTGGCTAACCTCAGGTGACTACGGCATCGGGAACCAAGTGCTTTGCGTGTCGCTCAGCTGCAGAGAGAGACAAATGGATCGAGAACCTGCAGAGAGCTGTCAAACCCAACAAGGTGAGGGGAGAGAAAGGGATGCGGTAGAGGAAGAAAAAAGGATGATCCCTCTGTCTGTGTGTCTCTCTCTCTCCTCCCCGTCTCCTGTTGTTGTGTGTTTTCAATAAGAGCGCACCGCTTCATTTCTCTGTGTGAACTCCATCCTCGTGTCTGTGTGTGTCTGTGTTGAACAATTTAGTGGCTTCTCCAAGCAAAATATTAAAGCTGCACAAGGTAATGTGGAAGGTGGAAGGACCCAAAATGCTGTTTTGAAAAACCACAAATCAGGTAATGTGATATCAGTAAATTGAACACAGCAGGTTCATGTTTACCTGCCCAGCATGTCTGTGATACTTTGATAGGGAAGTAAAAGATTTAACACTAGGTCTTTTATTGCTGCTCTCTAAAGACAATGGGCCTCATGCAAGAACCACTTGTACAATCAGATTTGTTCTTGGTTGGCATATGCAACTGGTTGCCAGAGAATTTGTGGCAGTAAGCAATCTGTCTGTATTAGTTTAAGTATGAAAGAATTTCAAGTAAATGAAACAATGAAAATAGGAAAACACTTCCAAAATTAATATTCAGTTAATGTTGTCAATGACTCAATAAAACAATAAAATGCACCAATAAATAACTGAATAAATAAATATTACTGAAAGTGTTCATTTATAAAATGTGACATACTTTGACATTTCCAATATAACTTACTTCTGTATTTTCCTGATAGTTCCTCTGTTTATTGACTTTACTATTTAATTTGGCATTTATTCATTTATTTATTTATTTATTTTAGTTAGTTAGTTAGTTAGTTGGTTAGTTGGTTAATATGTTCTCTATTTCTGTATCCTTTTTTTTTTTTAAAGTTTCTATTTATTTTATTTATATAGGCAGTTTTGGTCCTCCATACAAAGCCTCCAAATCCATTACCTGTCATTGACAGCTGTATTGTAAAATATTTTCTTTTGGACCCTTTAATATGACTATATGCAGTACATACTGCTAAACATATGTGTTGGTCAGCTAATTTCCTCCAACAGAACTTGATTCTTGTTGGTTATTTTACAGACGCTGAGCAGAACAGGTATTTTAGGGACACTGATAATAAATTTTGTGTACCTGAACAGATGACATTTATGAGGTTAAAACAAGCAATTGACAGCATGTTTGTGCAGGTAATGGAGTTAATAATTTAGAAGAACCTGTGTCAACCAGTCTCAAAGAAAAACAGGATAAAAGTATAATATATGAGGTCCAACATGAGGTTTTTGTCTGACACCAACTTTTGCAGATGACCTGCTTTTATTTTTTTAACTACTACTGTGGGATTTAAGCAGATAAGATGAGATATTTTCAAATGGAAAATCTTTCCCAGTGCAGCTTTAAGGTATTATGATTTTATTTGCATCTTCACAGCTTAAAAATATGACTTATCTCCTTACATGCTGGCTCCAAGTAAAACGAATATCCTAATTTCATTTTTTTTAGTATTGTTAAAAGGGAACAGGCATGCGAGATGTGTAGCTTTGATGGCAACCAGGGACTAACGGGTTATTAAGCGAGACTGAGATGAAACATCACCCGAGTTGAATGCCTCGTCCAGATGCTCTGGCCGCAGGGGTCCTGGCTGAGTCATGGAGCTCCAAGGACTCCAAACGGGCACTTTCTCCAAAATCTCCCCTCCTCCTACCCCTAAACAACACGCACTGTTCTTCTCAGACCAGATGCACTGACAGCGATAAGACTAACTGCAGAGAGAAGGATTATCATTATTCTTCTTAACTTTCTAGAGCCTTTTAATTCCTTCTTTCAGCTTTGATTGCTTTTTTTCAAGAGCAGAGTATCCATTCCATCTTAATTTAGTGTTTCATTAGTCTTAATAAAATTGAAATAAGACAAACACAAGGAAAGGTGTAACATAATATCAAGGCGGAGGACTTGAGCCCATGCTGGCTCTGTCGCACTGTATGTGCACTAGCAAACTGAGCCACCAGATGCCCAGCACATTCAAACTCAGAGGTTTGGAATTAATTATGCCTTGTGTTTGGCGCTAGTTATCAAAGAGCATACAAATGGAGAAGTTAGAGCTGTTGATCTTGATGATGCTCACGTATTGGGCCGTCTAAATTAGGACTTAAATAGTCTGAAGCAAACGGGGGGCTATCAACAATGGCATTTGAGCCCAATTGAAATGACTCCCAGTTACTGAAACATCATTCTGTAATCAACACAGCACTCTCTCCTCCCATGGGGGATGTCAAATATAGCTTGGGCTTTGCAGTCATGATTAGGAAATGTAGCAGTCCATAGAAGCATTGTTAGTCCATCGTCTTTGCAGCACATGTGCATTGTGTCATTTGTGTTTTTCTGTGTTTAAGGGGATTACTTTGTTTTAGCCATAAAGTCTAGTTGTTCATTATTTTCTGTTCTCTTTCTTTTGTGTGTTTCTCATGCTGTTTTCTGTCTCTGTATTCAAGTCAAGAGCTGAGAGCAATTCATCAAGTACGACCCGCTATCCACAGTAGCCAAACCGTCATGTCACCAGCCATTTCTTTCTTGTCATTTAGTCTGTTCTCCTGCAGGCTGACCTGCTATCGCCTTTTATTCGTACACACTGTCTCTGCTTCCACATCTCAGATTTTTTTCTTTGAGGTCTGTCATGTTTCCCCCTCTGCATTGTATCATCTTGTCTTTGTAAAGCTTTTAAATGTCTTATCAGACACGCTTGACCTTGTTTGACCTGAATTTATCTCCACACAGGACAACAGCCGGAGGGTGGACAATGTGCTCAAACTGTGGATCATAGAGGCCCGCGAGCTTCCAGCAAAGAAACGATACTACTGCGAACTATGTCTGGACGACATGCTGTACGCACGCACCACCAGCAAGCCCCGCACCGACACCGTTTTCTGGGGCGAGCACTTTGAATTCAACAACCTGCCAGCTGTCCGCAACCTACGCCTTCATCTATACAAGGAGACAGACAAGAAGAGACGCAAGGTGACAAAGAGATCTGTAGGGTAGCAGAAAGGTCTGAAAATAACTCATTTTTGGTAGTACTAAATGGTTAATTTTACTTCCGGTTGTTAAAGCAAATTAAAATTTTTGGGTAATACAGCTCCCAAAGGTAAATGTTGTCAAGTTATTTTTACAGAAGATAAACACTGGCTTATTAGCATATCTATAACAACAGTATTAATTATTATACCTGTATTTTTATGGCATCATTAATAGCAGAGTTTAAGCAAAAGCAGGACAATTAGAAGGTAAATAAAACAGAATGCCAAACACTGAGGTCAAACATCATGAAGTAAATTTAATGTTAAAATACTCTTAGGGCACCAGCAAGAAAAAAAGGACACAGAAATGCAAAATGTCGATATAAATACCAGTAAAAGAATAAAAGCAGTAATAACAGCAAAAGACACTAAACAAGACAACTGAAGCAACAATAAAAAAAAAAAAACGATAAAAGACATCACATAAAAGCAACTAACTAAGCCAGTGCTTTAAGAAGCGATTTTTAAAAAAGTCACTGATTGTCTGAGCCTTATCTCTTCAGGCAGGTTGTTCCAAAGCCAAAGGGCCCTGATAGAAAAAGCACAGTCACCTTTAGATTTAAGCCTCAACTTTGGAACAGCCAGAAGGACCCACCTGAGGATCTATGGCTGTGAACTGGCTCATATGGGCCCAAAATTTCTGCTGTGTAGCTTGGGGCTGGACCCAGAGGTGCTTTAAATGTGATCAGTAAAATCTTAAAATCAGTTGTAAAATATACAGGCAGCCAGTGGAGAGAAGCCAGGACTGAGGTGATGTGATGCCGTCTGTTAAACTCTGTAAGAAACTTTCTGAGCTAGTCGCAAGGCAGAGAGTGGCTTTTCGTGTATGCCCAAAAGGAGGGAGAGCAGATGAAGTAGTCCAGCCTTGAGCAAATAAATGCATGAATTATGTGAGAGCACTGGTTTTCTTTGTGAGATGGAGGAGGCAGGTCTGAACGACTTTTTTGAAAGTGTGCTTCAGAGCTTAAAGTTGAATCAAATTGCACTCCCAAATTTCTGGCAGTGGGCTTCACATCAGAAGGTTCGTAGGACTAAACAATATGAGATCTCATTTAGAGTTATGTATCAAACAGTCAACGCTACTGAGATGATCTTAAAAAAGCAGCTTGGCTTTTAGGATCACCAGGTCTCAAGGGAAAATATACCTGTGTGTCTGCTGCATAGTATTGAAAAGAGAAGTGGAAGCATGTGCTAGAAAATATAGCAGGACCTAAAACTGAACTTTGTGGTATACCACAGGTAATGTGGTGATTAACTATGGTGACACAGTTGGTTCTTTCTAAAAGGTAACAATGAAACCACTTAAATAAAAAAAAAAAGAAAGAAAGAAAACACTTGAGTAATACTGTGAGGACATAACATTTTGCAAAATTCCTTCTTTGTCACACTAAATTGATACACTAAACTTATCATTTTTATTTTTGGCTTTTTAACAAAACAATAATAGTTGTGCTGTTTACATGAAAGTTTGAGTATTGCATTGAATCTGTTTGAAGAGAGTGCAGGCTCAAAAGAAAGAAGAGACAGAAAAAAGAATAATAATTGATTAAATAATCATCGACTTGTTGTCATGGATCAACAACCCTTTCCACTCCATGTGGGTACTCATTATTATGGCTATTTTCCTTTATTTTGGCAGGAAAAATCTACTTTTTGCCTCTTTAGGTTTTGTCGATTTTAAAAACAATGCACTTAAGAAGTAAGTGAGTTAATGCTGAGTCACAAAACCAATCATTTTCATTTCAGTTTAGTACAAAAGTAGCACTGCCACAGTAAAATTCTAGCTTCAAACAGCACTCCGGGGATCCAGCGTTAGTCCTGCTGCTCATTATTAATTCATAGCTGAACTTCTTTTTTGACATTTTTGACTTTCAGATTAGTTTTGTAAAATATGTCTGTGCAGAACTGAAAGAGACAATGCTTCTTTATCACAACTAATTTTTTTTTTCACTTCTAAGGAAAAGAGCACATACTTAGGACTTGTAAGCATCCCCATCTCAAGCATCACTGGACGTCAGTTTGTGGAGCAGTGGTACCCGGTCATCCAGCCCAGTGTCCTTACCAAGGGAGCTGGTGTCGGAGGAGGCAAGATCATCAATGCATCTTTGCGCCTCAAATCCCGCTTCCAGACCATGAACATCCTGCCCATGGAGCTGTATAAGGAGTTTGCAGAGTATGTCACCAATAACTACCGCACCCTGTGTGCTGTGCTGGAGCCTGTGCTGAGTGTTAAGAGCAAAGAGGAAGTGGCCTGTGCTCTGGTGCATATACTTCAGAGCACAGGGAAAGCTAAGGTATGGGAGCACTGAGTCCTCTACTTGACAAACACTGTTTTTAATGGAAAAGCAATAACTTAGTTCTCCTTTTCTCCAGGATTTTCTATCAGATATGGCAATGTGTGAGGTAGACAGATTCATTGACCGGGAACACCTTATCTTCAGAGAGAACACTCTGGCCACCAAAGCCATAGAAGAGTACCTCAAACTGATTGGACATAAGTACCTCAAGGATGCTATAGGTGAGTCAGAATAGTGTACGTAGAGTTCTTATTGTTTTACTTTGTCACTGCAGTATTCACACCACTTTAAAATTCAGCATATGAACTTTTGAAAGTTTGGAAATAACCAAACTTTTAATTAAAGGAAAAAAGTCCTCCTTAAGAGACCCAACTTTCTCTCAGCATGCTTTAGTGTTTTTGCTTGAAGAGATAGTTTGGTTTGCTATGGGAAATTTTATTATTTTTCAACTTAATCATAGTAGTCAAACTTGTGTCTGTTTTTGCATTGCTGTATGGAGTTTGATGATATATTGAATTATGTGATTATCCGAGCTCAGCACAAGTCTGTTGGCTGTGAGATGAAGAAGCAGCTCTCCTCAAAAGCAGAGAAATACAACTTCATGGGAGGAGGCAAAGAGGTTGATATGTTATAGTTAGCCTGGTTTCATTAATGAATGTTTGCATGAGTTCATACAAAATCCAGAAGTTGTTCAACATAATTGTATTCAACCATCATTATCCTGGATTATAGAAATATATAAAAACTTCGCTGGTTTGTGGAATCAAACTTTAAAGCCACAACTTGAGCTTCATTGCAGTTGCCATTTTGGTTTTTAGTAGGCCAAAAGTGGCCATATTTGGGGTGGAGTAAAGACATCAGCCTATACTAGCTAGCTTGGTAAACAAGGTGCACCTAAGTAACATACAAATAAAATACTATAATTTCACTAACACTACAGACACTTTCAATGAGCTGTTGGTACAATAAGTCACACAGAAATCCATATTATTTATCAGATAGTTGCATAAAAACCTGCACCAAAAGGCATCAACACTACAAATGACTTTAAGCCTTAATCAAATTTAAAAGGGTGGGGGGAAAAAATCACACACCATAAAGTTGATAAAGGGCAAATTAGCCACAGACCAAACCTATTTTTCCTCCTAGTCTGTAAACACTTTTATTTTTACTGTAAAGCTGAGCATTTTAGCATGGGAGTTGCTTTTGAAGCAAAGGCCATATAGAAAAGATATGTATATAAAGGGATCTGAAAAGGGAAATCAAAGCAGAAGTGCCTTAAACCTGCATTCTTTCTGATGGCCAGCAGGAATTTGAAACCCCTCTGGTTCCAAAAGGAAGTATATTTATATTATATACAAGATTTTAAAACCCTTCAGGGTCTTTTGATCAGGAAAGTATTTCCACCTCAGTAAATGCTTTCCAGATGAGTTTATGAGCTCAAACTCTAGTTTCAACTCTTATTGAATACAACATGATGTTCTTTTTTTTCTTAAAAAAATGAACATCATGTTGTATTCTTGTATTCACAACAAGTCAGCTCCACTTCTTATTCATTAAGTCCAGTTTCGAAACACAAAGATGGCGATGGCAAAATCGCTTGAGGTTTTAGTAGGACTTCACTAACCAGTGGCTGATGTCACAGTGGTTTTATCCATCTTTTTTATACAGTCTGTGTGTTGAAGCCAGCCTCAATTGGCCATTTCTGGAAATGTAGCTTTTGGCACTTATGTGTTGGCTTCATTTGTTCAGCCCTGGAGGTTGCTGCTTGTTTTGGATACTTATAAAGTGGGAGTGGAAAGGGGGCAGGATAATGTGGTTTCGCAGTATAAATGAAATCATTCCAAAATAAAATTCTTGTCGAAATATTAGCATTAAACTTTGACAATATGGACTATAGCAATGCAGCTTAAAGTGTTTCACACCGAACTGCATTTACTAATAGTTATTAGTAAATGCAGTAAGTATTTAATAGGTGCTAAGCAAAACATTCAAATACAATAAAACACATAGAATAATAGTAATATAGGATAATAAAGAGTTTGCAGATGTTTCACAGTTTCTCAATAGTTTTGATTAAAAGAAGGCTGTTCCTGAATTTGTCCTAACATTTAGTGCATTTAATGCTGTTGTGTTCAGCGACATAAAGGTAGCACGTAGGAGTACAGAGGGAGAGACAACTGAGTTTATGGAGATGCTAAAAAATTTAGTCTTGAAAAATAGTAATAATATTTTTAAAATCAGTTCACGAAAAAACAAGAACCAAAGTCATTTCTTTTAAAGCTGCATTCCAGTATCATAGTCCAATGCATTCTGTTAAGCAGTTTATTTATGAGAGTTATTTTCTACATGCTAAATTGGTATGAAAATATTTTAAGCTAAAAGTTGCTAGAAGTTTGTCCTCTAACTACAGAGGAGCCAGCATGTTGGCTAATAAGACAGCTACTCAGCTATGACTTCAGTTATGCCTCTTTACTCAAATATCAGCATGTCATATGGCAGTGCTGCAGCTGGTGTGTTGAGTTTGCTCTCTCACAATTAATTTCTTTTATATCACTCCTGTTGTGGATGTTGTTTTCTGCATTAATAACACTGAAGCTTGTTACTAATGAAATGTCACTTGCAGGGGAGTTCATAAGGGCCTTGTATGAGTCAGAAGAAAATTGTGAAGTGGACCCCATGAGAATACCACCCTCTGTACTGCCAGACCACCAAGCCAATCTTCGAATGTGCTGCGAACTGGCACTCTGCAAGATTGTTAATTCCCATTGGTGAGTAGTTATCAAATGCAAATGCAAAAAAACAACTCCTTTGTATAGATTTTGTTTATTTCTCTTTACTATAGTAAAGATACAAGGAATTTAAAAGCCTCATGTGAGTACACTGTGGAATCTCTGAATGTCCTCAGTTTGTCTGGTCCTCAAACCTTTTATGTCCCTTTATAGTGTGTTCCCTCGAGAGCTGAAGGAAGTCTTTGCCTCCTGGAGAGTGCGCTGTGCTGAGAGGGGTCGGGAAGATATCGCTGACCGCCTCATCAGCGGTTCTCTCTTCCTTCGCTTCCTGTGTCCTGCCATCATGTCCCCATCGCTTTTCAACCTCACCCAGGAGTATCCGGATGAGCAGACGTCACGCACACTCACCCTCATCGCTAAAGTAGTGCAAAACCTGGCTAACTTCTCCAAGTCAGTTTTATTTCATTTAATTTACATCTTTCATCTACACTTCCCAGTCAGTCACTAATCTGTGCATTCACAGCCCTGTATTAAAGGGACGTTAAAAAATAAAAGCATCAGTGAATTTTTTATTTCAACCATATATTTAAAAATTAAAACAGAGCAGATAACTAGAGTTTTTGTCTGGTGCAAATTTGTGAAGTGAAAAAACTGGCCATCAATGAAAAGAAATGTATATTTATGTGTGTAATTGTTCAGTTGTTCTTCTCTGCAGTGTCCAAAATGCAAAAGCTATTGACAGTTATTATATTTGAGCCTTGATGCAACAGCAGTGGAAGTTAAGGACAATTATATTTATATGGAAGAAACCTTCTCCTCCTAATATTAAATCAAAGACTGTGACTCATGTTGCAAATTAATTTCCCTGCTGACTTCTTTTTCCCTCTTTTCCTGTCACTTTCCATTCTCTTTTATACCTGCCACACACATACCTCCTTCTCGACCTCATCTGTCTGTTTCCACCTGCAGGTTTGGAAGCAAAGAGGAGTACATGTGTTTCATGAATGAGTTTTTAGAGATGGAGTGGGGCTCCATGCAGCAGTTCCTGTACGAGATCTCCAACCTGGACAGTGTCAGCAATGCAGGCGCCTTTGAGGGATACATTGACCTGGGCAGGGAGCTGTCTATTCTGCACAGTCTTCTCTGGGAGGTTATGGCTCAGCTCAGCAAGGTAAACACAAAACAACATCATATCTTCTGTTATAAACTGCAACCATAATAGTAAAGATCCCAGATTTCTTGCATGTTATTTGTCACTTCACAATATCTTCAATTTAATGTGCTATAGTAATCTATAACCATGAGCTATATAATATTAGCATTTTTGTATCCTTTTTTATGTTAAGCTTCTTTTTTCCTCACATGATATCTCCTATATTACTGCTATATTCCTAATCACTTTGATCTGGGATTAGAAACCAGTGTTGTACCTTCTTACATACACAGTATTAGAAATAATGTGATAAAATAAGTGAAGAATAAAACTAAACATAATTATGGCTTAAATCTATTGTAATTGCCAGAGTTCAGTCAATAACATTCTGAAAATCATAATAACCTAATAATCTCACATTGTACATCACTTTAAGTTCTATCGCCACGCAGCCAAACTAAGCCACACTCAGATTCGATATGTAATTTTAGGACTTGATTTTAATGGCTGGGTCTAAAATTTGTCTTGCTATTCTCTCACTTCAAATGTTTTGCTAAACCAGACTCTAAGTGATTAACTTTACAGCGACTGGCGAGTGGAGATGGATGTATTGCATTGTATTTTAATAAAACATTTACATTAGATTACATAGATTACACTTTTTTTTAAAATGTAATGTAGGTAAAATGCTGTTTCTTTTTCTTTGCTCTAACCACAGGATGCCATCATCAAACTGGGTCCTTTGCCTCGCCTCCTGAATGACATCAGTATGGCCTTGCGCAACCCACACCTCCAGAGGCAGCCCAGCCATCAGACAGACAGGGAGCCTGGGAGACAGACAGACAGGCTGCTGTCACGGCCCAGCTTCAGCAGGGGCATCTCATCTGAGTTCCAAAATCTCATGATGAGGGATCTTAATAGGTAGAGACATTTCAGATTTTATCATTAAAAATTATAAAAACAGGAAAAAAGAAGTAATCAGGGAAATTAAATTGCTACATGAGTTTCAACAATTTAAAATGCTGAAACTTGAGTTGTTTTCACAAAGCGTTAGGAGAATAAAATCCAGGCTTTGTTCAGAAGAGTTCTCATTACTGGCTGACTGCGTCTTGCATTTGCCTTCTTGTGTATACCATTGCCAAGTAATATCTAGAAAAGTCTGGGGCTGCAGTGCATGTTTGAAAATGTCTCTCAGCACTTTATTTCTTTTTTCTCATTTTTATGCAATAGTAAGTGAAAATATTATGGGAGATGTTGTTCTTTTTTCTGCACTACATTTATCTGACAGTTGGAGTTACTTTTTTTTATAGATTAACATTTTCAGTGAAATAACTGTGTAAATTTATAAATTACAAAGCACTACTGAAGAAAACTGGCCCTCAACCTTTTTGTCTGCAACCGTTTCGTATAAAAGCAGTCTCTATTTTTAGCTAGTGCCACATGACATGTATCAGATACCTAGATGTCAGCAGTTTAACCAAAGAGACAACTTTTGAAAGTTTACTTTAAAGAACACTTTAAGACCCTGTCAGGTAACCTCATCCAACAAATTGTTTTCAAAAAGCAAAAATTAGGAGAAAAAAATACAGATTTTTGCAGCAGAACTGTTTTCCTACCCATTAATCATGCCACGAGTTAGGTTCATCCACTTCAGATTCTTCCTGTGACCCTTTACCTCAACCTTATGTTGGGAACCCGTTGAACAAAACTAAGTGAACAGTATATAAAAGTAAGTAAAAGTAGTTCAATCACAGTGACTATAGCCAAAAGAAGATGATATTTCCAGACAAATGAATTTATATTTGGCTACTTGCCAAGGGACCTTCTCACTCTTTCATGTGTACATGTAGAATGGGTAAGGTGGAGAAAGTACATCTTGCTACCCTAAAATACAAAGAAGGCATCAATTCAATTCAATTTTTTTATATAGCGCCAAATCACAACAACAGTTGCCTCAAGGCGCTTTATATATTAGGGTAAAGACCCTACAATATAGACAGAAAACCCCAACAGTCAGACGACCTGGCAACAGTGGGAAGGAAAAACTCCCTTTTAACAGGAAGAAACCTCCAGCAGAACCAGGCTCAGGGAGGGGCAGCCATCTGCCGCAACCGGTTGGTGATGAGGTGAAACAGAAGAGAGCAGAGGGAGACAGGACAAAAGACACACTATGGGAGAGAGACAGTTTAATAATAGCTAATGATTAAATGCAAATGGTATATAAACACATGGAGAGTGAAAGGAAGTGAGGAAGAGGAAGTGCTCAGTGCGTTGTGGGAAGCCCCCAGCAGCCTAAGCCTATTGCAGCTTAACTAAGGGATGGTTCAGGGTCACCTGATCCAGCCCTAACTATAAACTCTATCAAAAAGGAAAGTTTTGAAG
>VUQI01038467.1:21482-52637 GCA_015106735.1 Paratilapia polleni | reverse complement strand
TCCTACAGTTCCTGAGTGACATTCGAATGAGGTGACGGTCATCCTGGTCAATGGAGAGTCGTTTTCAGCCTCTGCCAGACTGTAGCTTTGTTGTTCCCAATGTCTGCTGCTTGACCTTGTTCTTATGAACCACCGTTTTAGAAACTTTAAGGATGGAAGCAACCCGACGCTCACTGTATCCCTCTGCCAGTAAAGCCAGAATTGAACCCTTCTTTTTCTCACACAAAACTTTTCTTTTCATTTCTTTTGGCATGGTCAATAGTTGTTTTTTTTTTTTTTATTCCAGTTACTTTTGATGTACTACTAGCACTGTTTTTGCCATCCAGTTGGTCCTATTGCAAGAGGATAGTGATGACCACAGCAATGGTTTTTATACTTTTCCTCGTTAAATAAGATTTGGTTCAGGTGATCACCTCATCAGTACCTTATTAGGTAGAAACAGGTGTGCTTGTGTTGGAATTCAAGTGACACTGGAATGGAATGACATGAAATATGTAGAGATGCTGATTTCTGAAAAATTTGCAGTGGTCTCTTAATTTGTTCCAGAGCTGTATCTCATTTGTATTCTGAAGACAATGTCTCAGAGATTAAATGTACAGTATATGAGAAAGATACAAAAGATCTGTACTAAAAAACAGGATGAGTTTGCATGCTGACTGTTATCAAAGTTACAAAGCACAGTTATAGAATGTGATGTATGGGTTATTAAACACTGCATTCTAGGATACTACATTCAGGTCAACTGTCTGCTGTATCAGTCTATCTATGACATAGAAGTGACAACCTGTCAGTTTGACATTCCTAAAAGTAGAGGATATAATCAGTATCACTTGCTGCTCATGTCTTTTGTTACTGATGATAATATGGACAAACTGGACACAGTTAAAATACAACAGTGTCAAGACCACCTGTAACCAAAGTATGGCTCCATTATCAACTCCTGAGAGGACTTAAAGGGTACAACAGTTGTGTCCCAAGTGCAAAATTCAATTCAGTTCAATTCAGTTTTATTTATATAGTGCCAAATCACAACAACAGTCACCTCGAGGTGCTTTATATTTTAGGGTAAAATATGCTGGAACTGGAAAATGCAACACCTATGTTTTTCAGTTAGACTGTTCACTGCTCAGCTTTTTATATTTTATATTTTATTTTGTTGAACTTAGCATTTTAGAAATTAACGTAGTAAGACTTGAAGTAACTGTTTCAATTTGTCCCCATTTACTTGTCTAAGCCACTCTTTAACCAACTATAAATTTTGCTAGTAAGAAGATTTTTTTTCTAATGCTTATTCACTTTCATTCTTATTTTTCTGTGAAGGTAGGTGTAAAATGGCCAGTCACTTCACACAATGGGCATTGTGTGCACTGGAGGGAGGTGGAAAGGTTTAAAAAATAAAAATAAAATAAAATAAAACGTGTACTCAGTAGCACCGGCTGTGAAGAAAGTGTGTTTCCTTGCTGAAAGAAATAGGGAGGCCATACCTTGATATACTGGAACAGATCTTCCAAGGTCATTTCCTGCTGACCAGCACGCCTGCCCTCAACAAGGAAGTCATCCCACAGGGTGTATTTCTTTCCTGCAACCTGACGATAGACATATTACATACAGCAACACACACATGGACAAAAATGACAGACGAGGTACTGCTTGCTGTGAGGGATGTGCAGAAAACGGTTAAGTCCATAACAAGAGTCCTGGGCGCTCAAAGACAGCGAGGCTGCATTTTTCATCGGTAAAGCAGCTGAGAACAATCAGCACACTCAAACAAGCCACACTAAGGTCAAGAAGGTTCTTCCTCATATATGATGACGGGCACTCTTTCTTTTCTCAAGTTCCATCTTTGAAACTTCAGTATAGCCATGTAGTGTTGTGTGTTTGGGAAAAATAATAGTGCATCTTTATAAAAGTAAAAAAAAAAATAAAATAAAATCTTGCTTATAAAACTCTGTGAATATAAATGTGTTGCAAGAGACAGTGAAATAAGAACACAGGAATTTCTCCATAGCCTGCCAGACTGCACTTCAGGTTGTTAAAATTCTAACTTTGAGGGAATATTTTCTTTCTGTGTTTCCTGTAATTTTTGAGTCTTCCATTTAAAGACATGTATTCTTTGAATTTACTGCTTTTCAGCATTTCATTGTAGGGATCATTCTTTAAGAATATTCAAGGTATATTTGTATAATTTGATTAATAAGTATATTTAGCACAATATTTTAGAGTAAAATTCTAACTGATTTGGATAGATTAATGATTAGTTGCAGTTTTACGTGTGTATGAAACAAGGGGCAACCTCTGGGGCTGAAGAATTAGTTCCCAAAAAATTCCTTAAATGGCTGCCTTAAGGCTGAGTTAATTACCACTCAAGACAACATACTAAGACAGACTGGAATGATAGCTATGCTGGTATCAAGTAACTGTATTATTAAGCATTGGCAAAAGTGAAATTTTGATTTGATTTTTATAGCCTATTAGACAACAGTGGGCACAGAGGGAAACATTAGGATTCACCGAAGTAGTTCTTATTGTCTGGGCACTACAGTTATCTGTACAAAATGCAAAACATACAACAGTTGATTGAATGTTACACTGACCATCTGATTGCCCTTTCTTAAGCTCTGCTGCAAGCTTGGGTAAAATCACCATGACTATGTTCTTTTACTTTAAAAGGTCACGCAAATTAAGAAAAAAAGATGATGATCTTCAGTCAAAAGCTGGGATGCAATTGATACATTGTCGCAAAAAATGATAGCATAGTCTGTGGCTCTAAATGAACATTATAACTAATGTTTTTCCTGTCTCATGCTTGACTGTCACTCTAAAGCACTGCCTTCAAACCTCTCACTCTCTCATGAGATCAGATTTTAGGATAAATGACACACAATCAGCATCCTCTAAGTCATTTATAGGACTCACCAATAAGATCAAACTTTGACTTTGGACACCCTGACAGATGAATTAAACCCTTGCAAACAACACTGTTGTTGCCACTGGACATATTGTTCATCACTTGGCACTACATGCTTACCCTAAATATGATAATCCACGTATGTAAGAGCTAATGAAAAAACATCACCTGACAGAAATGGATCAGGGTTCCTCACATGCAGAAATTAAGTCAAAACATGTCACATAGTCAGACGACTCAGCTCACATGCGGATGCTGTCTGGTAAGAGAAGTTGTGAAGATCAAAACTTGGCTCGAGCTGTGAATACCAAAACTCTGGCTGAACCTGGGTCCAATTATCTCTGCTCGAGCAGCCAAGGGGAACTTTTTGACTAGCCCTCACAACTCCCACCACTTATGGGGTTTGGGGTTATGGAGACACACTCGAGGCATACTTTTCCCCAAGTCTCACTTGGTGTCTGTCTCCTTTGTTCCAGTTTTCAGACAAAGCACATCTGGACAGGTCAGCTTATTTTAATGTGTGAGTAGTATGAATAATTAGTACACAATCCTCAATTATCCTTGGGCAGAACAATAACTAGAACCTGGACACATCTAAGATTAGAGGACTCTTTTATACAACATCATTGTTGCACTGTAAAGTGGACCTTCTGTTTTCAGTGTAGCTATGCTTTTGTGCACAGATGCTGATTTTTCACAATGTAAAGCAGGCATGCACTCTATTTTTACTCCCTCTCCTCCCTTCCTCTCTCTCTTATGTCTGTCACCCAACTCTGGGAGGAACTTGAAGCCAATCAGCTACCATAGTGACGTAAACTATTCACAGTATAACAGGGGAGAAAAAAATAAACAAGCATGCTGGAAACTAACAGGCCCTGGAAACAATTACAAATGGTTTCCCACAAGCACAACTGCAGTATCTTTTTGTCATGGAACTTCCGCAATAAAAACAAAAATGCCCCAACAAAACAGTTATCTCTGGGGAAAGAAACAAAATGCGAAACAGAAAGTTATTGTTTTTCTCTTGCCAGAGTGGGAGAAAAACACTACATCTTCTTTACTTGGAGAAAACACAATTTTCTGTAGCACATAACATAGACACT
Organism: Paratilapia polleni; assembly: GCA_015106735.1. Classification (NCBI taxonomy): domain Eukaryota; kingdom Metazoa; phylum Chordata; class Actinopteri; order Cichliformes; family Cichlidae; genus Paratilapia; species Paratilapia polleni. The sequence continues at coordinate 48,626 of VUQI01038467.1, read as the reverse complement.
TCTGGCTGCAGTTTTGAAGAGGTTAGTTACCCCAGCTGCACTTATGGTGGAAAGTGCAGTCACGAATACAAATAAATACAAATCAAAAGAAAATCCAATATCACACAACATCACTATAAAATAAAAGCTGGGAAAGGTTGTCTTGAGGTTAGAGTGTAGAATTAGTGTCTAAGAGGTCACCTGTTATGTTGAGAATGGGGCAGCTGATGAAGCCCTCCCAAGTGCTGCTTGGTGGCTAATCACAGCTTCACATATTCAGTTTAGACTTGTGGTTGAGTGGCCAGTTTTTGAACCTCAAAAGAAAAACTTTGTTGATGATTTAAAATTGGCTACAAGTGTGCTGTGTTTAGGTTCACTGTTGTATCTCACTATCTGTTACAAATGCAGTCTGTCTGGAAATAAAGCAGCTGCCAGTTAGGAATCTGTGCAGCTGAACTGAACAGATTCTAACGTCAGAATATGAGGATGAAGCAAATGACTATTTCATGAGCCTGAGTGGTATAAAGTCAAACTGGCGAACATATGGTAAACATACAGTATATAAGTTTATACTCTTTTTTTTCTCATCTGTTATATAGTCTGTATTATAAAGAACTTCAAACTTCCCCATAAAACATTAAAGAGCTGTTGTTTTCCAGAACAATAACAGGCCTATTTTCAGGCTTCACGTGTAATATTCTGGCCCTCATCTGTCTTGTTTCTCATTCTTATTCTCCACGGTCCTTCAAACAATCTATGCCTGTGTTTTTTAAATTAAATAAAAATTTCCAAATGTTCTATCAGTGTTTGCGACTTCTCCATCGTTACACACAATGCATGCTGTAAATTCTCTCTCCCTATGTTGAGTGGTCACAAATGAAGTTCCCGAACATCTGACATTAACAGCCAAAAGAGCAGGCTGCTTCCTCTTGTTGACAGGAAGCCCAGGGAGCTCCACTTCTCTTCCTGAAATATCTGAATGCAGATATTCAGACAGTAATCTATCTAATCTGAAAACAGGCCAGGTTTTTTTTTAAAAGTTCACATCACATAATAAAAAAAATCCTCCTCTCCTAATAAGAGGAGATAAAAAAATTCCTTCAATAACAATATAATTGAGCATAAAATTACAAAACATATAAATGTGTTTTAAACTACTGTGTATCAAATGTCACTGCATTATATTAGTTAATTCCAATATTCTGTTTCTAACAGTACATAGTTGAGTACTGACTTCCATATAGCCTAAAGTCAAAAATGACCTTTTAGCATTAGATGTAAGCAAGCAAATAAAAAGTCATCTCAAAGTGAATGTGAGCTATTTTTCTGTGCATACACTTTACAGAATGACATGATCAAAAGGTCAGAAGGACCTGGCTGCATCACAAAGTGTTATTTCCAGTGAGTCAGCAGAGTATTAGACTCTTTAGGGAGGCTTGAAGCAAAAACGGACCAAAACTGGCTGCCAAAGTCTGAACCTACAATCAAAAGTTTGAAAACTGTATATTGTTGGGCATAAATTTGTCTTTTTTTCTATTTTGTTCACATTTTAGAGTAGGTTTGTTGTTTCTAGACTTTCATGTTTTGGTTTCAGTCACTGTTAACTCCCCTAGGGCTGTTAACATGGTATGAAATGATACACAATACAGTCTTTTATGATAACATGGGCAATTGATTGATGGAGCCCAAAAATAGACCCTTCCACCTACAGATATGGAAACAAGAGTGCAGCCAGAGGAAGTTCAGCTCACGAACCTGATACGGAGGTAAAAAAGAATCCCAATCTGACTGAAGCACATTTGTGCTGGTAATTGTTCACAGGCCACTGCATTTGGAGAGAAATCCTAATGTGTTGTTCATAATGTGTATTTCAGTCTTGCCCTTTAAGACAATGTGCGCTTTCGGAGACAGGAAGCGGCCAGTGACCAGTAGGGAAACTTTGATAAGCCCTCCTACCTTCAGCCTGCCACAAGAACTACTTCTGCACAGGCACGCTCCTGTCTCAGCTTCACTCTCTGGCAAGAATCCAAACAGTGGAAACATTTTTACAACCCACTGAGGCTAGAAGCCTGTTTCTTCAAAGGCATCTATTTTCCTTTGGAGACCCTCAAAGTGAGCTTTAGAGGAGGCAGATGGAGGATCTGTGTGGTCTTTTTAGATCATATTTTCATCTTGATCTCTTTAAACTTCCTGCAGCTTTAATTTAACAGACAGTGTGGCATTTCACTAAGATATAATGTCCTAGATTAGTTCTTAACTGAACCTGCAAATCAAAGCACTCTTCATCTTGAATATGATGTTAACTGAAGATCAACCATATACTTAGGTTATTTTAGCTATTCAAATTCATATCAGCCATTATATAGGAGATCATAGGTCAGACATTTAAAGCACACGGGCCTGTGTCTTTTTTGCTGGACTAAAAGTAACATTATGCAATAATGCATTTTCTTTAAAATTTAAAAGTCATTCAAAGATATATTGTCACTGAGTATGTAAGAGACTTAAACAATTACAGTGAAAATAACATTGCATGGAGACATCAAAGCCTCACTCTTTAAAACTAAATCACAGAAATATCTTTCAGGCTTCAAACAGCCAATGCATTTGTTGTAAACATAAGTTGATAATCAATTTCCTCTTTTTTGCATTCATTTTTTCCTTCAGTACTTACATACTTCTTACAGCATAGAACCAATGGTATGTGAAATGATACATCCAATTATATCACATGGGAATTATTCCATTAAGCTTTGTTTATACAATGTTTGTATGAGACCAGAAAATCAATGCTCCAGTTAACATCGTTACTGAAAGAGATAGCCCACCCTCATTTCTAAGTGAGGATACTTTTGCATGACTGAGTATCAGTCCTTCAGTCCATATCAGCATTCAAGACTAAAAGATAACCTTTTCATCTGCTATCTCATCAAAACTAAACAGTCCATGATCACAGTAATGTCCGCTTTGAGATTTAGTGTAATCGGAAAACACATTTTTGAAAAGTTCTTCAGAAACAGATTTATTTGTGTTTTCCTGTTTGGCCTTTTTTCCACCAGTGGGACAACAGTACTGTTATGTTAAATGTTCCCTTTGTCTGATTGGGAGTGTCATCTGCTACTTGATCACTATTGATCACCAATCTCTTTTAGGCTACAGTGAAGAAACAGATGGCTGGGACCTCCAACTGTTCACTTCATCACCCTGCAATTATCATACCCCAGAGAGATAACAGGATACCAGCCTTACACACTGCCTATATAAAATAAAAAGAAAATGGGGCCTTTAGCATTAAAGATAATTTATATTTTATTTTAAATTTAGGTAGATTTTTTGACAGGTAACTGATATAAATTGATATAGTGGTAGAGGGTGAAGGCGGTGCGGGGGTTGTAGCTCTGCAGCACACAGACTCTTCTCAGGAGAGTGTTGGGAGTTTGACACACAGACTAAAAGCAGTGAGAAGCTTTTGAAAGGTTTCCATTGACGTGTAAAACAGCAAACAGAATCTCAATGTGATTGTCTTTCAATGAGAAGATAACAGCACTCCACCTGACTGAAAATGACCTGGGGGAGAAGCACTAAGTCAATAAAACCCTTACAAATTGGCCACTGATATGCTGAAGCCTGTACAGACACTCAAATGGCAGATGTCTGATAGAGTCACACTTATAAAGCAACAAATTATAATCAAAATGCCTTAAAGGGATGCATGTGACTGTGAAACAGCATTATATGCATTATAATTTACTTCAATCTGTAGTAAGTTTCCTATTATGCATTTCAGTTTTGCCGCACATTAAAATGGATTGTGTCTTCTGATGTCTCACATTTATTACTGCATTATTTACTATACACATACAGACACATATATACAAGTACTCTATGACTAATATGATAACTAACACAGTGTTTACTGGTATGTAGCAACAGGGACACAGCTCTCTGCAAATCACAGGGATCAGTTCAATAACATCATACAGCTCTGGACTCAGCATGCCTTCATTGCTACGTATTTATTTGCAGCATCGATTTGAGCTTTAGAAATCAAAGGTCATGCTCTTTGGTTGCATGATGTGATGTTGTATGTAATGATGTAACATTTTTATGTATTGGCTACTGGAACAAGGTATTGATATCTGTAGATCAATATGATCTTGTCAACATTCAATAAGCTTCTCTCTTATCTGATGTTGGAGGCAAACAAGTCAGATCGAGACACATTGCAGTGCTAGGTAGTTCCGATTAAAGGCAAATTAAAGCTGCATCTACCCAGATAAAACAAAGGATATGATGCTGGATTTAAGCTTTTTTTTTGTAACTATTGACCCATTCTTTAAAAAAAATTTAATAAATAATTGACATCCATCAAGTACTTACCAAAATCAAAAATACTAACAATAAGTCTTTATTATTAATATTACTTTTTCTTTTTTTGTTGTAATTAACTTAACATTGTCTTGTAAACAGTCCCACAAAGCAGTAAACACAGGGATCCAGACATCTGGGCTGGGACCACAGAAAAATTAGAGTCCTACCAGAAGTGTGATCCAGCCTTTACTGAATATGATATGGAGTAATTTCAGATCCTTTACAGCTTAATATTTGCACGACCCTTGATATGATCCACAAACATGCAGAGACACTGTACAGAGTTGAGATCTGACCAAAAGAGTGATGGTAAATTCAAAATGGTGGCAAGAGCTTTCCATTTCTCTGCTTAAAGGTACAAGTGGCTTTCAGGGGTCATTATGCTATATTTATAGCTCTAAGTACAAATGGCAATGGAACATATTTTTTGTTTGTTTATGGACTGATTTTAATATAAACTGGCAAGTGTCGCTGCCTGATATGAAAGTTACAGAGGCATAAATACTTTTTTTGTTTTGTTTTCATGATTATGGAGCACAGCTTTTTCTATGCACAGTAACTGTGGGACATTTATAGTCATGCTAGCAGCACAGTGTCCATCTGCCAATTGATCCATCACTTTCTTACAAATTATAATATCTCCACAATTATTGGAATACTGGATGATTTTTTGCCTTTATTATTTTTTGATAGAACAGGAGAGCAGACAGGAAAGGCGGGAGAGAGAGTGGGAGAATGACACAGAATTGAACTCAGGCTCCTGCCTTTCAGCATATGGGTCACTTGCTCAACTTGGTGAGCTATACCGACACCCGTACTGGCCGTGAAATTTGGTGCAGACATCTGAGATGCCCAGAGGATTAATCCTAATGATTTAGAATTTTCTTGAACTGCAAGCAGGTTGTCATTTATGGTTTTGAGTGAAATGCTGCAAAAACTGTTGGATGGGTTTCCTAATATTTGATATAGACATTCAGTCTCTCATAGTATGATTTGTTACTTATTATAACTTAGACTGAAGTTGGGAGGTTTTATGTATGAGGTACAGTAACATGTGAGGGAATGGGTTAATAATTACTTAATACATGCTGTCTGACCATGTTAGAAATCAAATGTGTTTATAGCCATTCTAAATGGCCACAGTGGAAGCTGTATGAAAAAAAAAACATAGCGTGAAGTAGGTGTCGGATCATTGGTTTCAGAAGGTTACAGGTAATGGGCCATGCAGACACCCACTACTGATGTTGGAAATGTGTGGGGTATGGTGTCAAAATCCTTTAATTTGTTTTTAAAGAACCTCATGGTGTCACTCCAGTATACATGTCTCACAGTGTATGACCCAGTACAGCCCCTCAGGTCCCCCAGTACGAATCTGCTCGCTGTTCTGATGTGCAGGACAAAAATGTTTGGAGAGGCAGCTTTTAGCTTTTTTTTCCCTCGAGCTGCTGGAACAGGTCTGCTGGAGGACCTGAGAGCAGCTGGAAGTGTTGAAATCTTTAAACCTAAAATCTACCTCTTCAGCTTGGCTTTTGACTGAGTATGTGCTACTGACATCACTTACTTTATTTTTATTATTGTTTTTATTTACTTTCAATGTTTTAACTAACATATATTTTTATTGCTATGTTATTATTTTGGACTTTTACTTAGTATTGCATTAGTTTTTGGGGTTTTTTTTGTCTGATTGAAGCTTTTTCACTATCACACTATCATTCTATTTTAAAATGCATTTATCTTTTTATTGTATTTTATCTAGCCATATCTTATTTTTTAATTTATTTTCTATGAATCCACCCATTTTCTTTCACTTATCCAGTTCATGGTCATTGGAGGTGCTGGAGTCTATCCCAGCTGTCACAGGGCAAGAGGAGACGTACACCTTGGACAGGTCACCAGTGTGTTGCAGGGGTAACACAGAGAGCATGCTCACAATCACACCTGCATTCAATTTATACCATTTAACCTAATCCATGCTTTTGGACTGTGGGAAGAAGCTGGAGTACCCAGAAAGAACCCGCACAAGAACAGGGAAAACACACAAACTCCACAGAGATTTGATGTACTCTTATAATACTTTGCTTATAGGGCATTTGAATTTTTAATTTATTTCTTTGATGTTTTGTCTTTTTAATTTCTTTTAAAATGGCTTATTGTTGCATATTAATTTTGTATTACTCCTTGTTATGTCTTATCAGCTTATCAGTCACCTGTGAAGCACTTTGTACTACACTAAACTGCTTGAAATGTGCTTTACAAATAAAGTTTTGATTGCTTTCATCGATTGTACAAATTGTGATGGGCAAAATGTTTTCTTGATAATAAAAGCGAATCCTTTACTATTCAGGTAATAATAAGAGCTTTCATCTAATTAAGAGTCTGCAACAGTTCAAAAGTAGAAATGAATCAAGTTAAAAAATGATAAACCTTTTTCATCTGCTTTGAGAGTTTTTAAAATCCACTGAAACTAGCAGATGAGGCATACTCTATGTTTGGCACTGCAGCAGAACAAAATATCAAATCAACACAATGGTAATGAGTAGAGTATGAGAATGGTAATCACACCACACAGGTTTCCACAGGAGAAATTAAACTGTCATCTTAATTCTTATGATTATATTATCTTTGGATTATTATATTATTTGGATTATTTACAAAGATTGTAAAAAAAAAGCATGCTTCCTGTCCTCCACATATGCAATTTAATATTTGCTCAGAAGAGGGGTTTTGTGACTGGTCAATTAGTAAGTCATGACCTTTTCAAAGAGTCTGAATTTTTGGAATTCTACAGGAAAGGTGGAGGTCAAGGCCAATGACGCAGCAGTTTTGACACACGTTTGAACACTGATACAATAAGTTGAAGGGCACCTGCCTAACTGAGAGCTGCCATATTGCCCCTGTTTGAGGATAACTCAGCTAAATCAAACGGCCCTGGCTTATCAATGCGACTAAAAGGAAACCAAGCTGAGTTTATGAGCTGTAATACACACTCTGCTAAATAAAATATCTGGGTAGCCACTTTTATTATCTCCTACAGTCTGTGTCTAACAGTGTTCTCCACTGCTCATGTGTATCTGTGTCTGCTGCTACATAAATAAACAACCAGTGTAGAAACAATATTGTTGTTGATGACACAAAAGAGAACGTAAAGATGTATGGGGAACTAAAGAACAACAATAACAGTACAATGCAGCATAGAACATCTGACTTAACAACATGAGGCCAACCAAAACAATACCACCTCCAAATAAACCCTGGAAAACAACAGAAGGCACAAGCCGTATACGCTGATCACAGATTACTCATTATCCCGCAAGCACTATTCATGTCTGGGTCTTGAGTTACAAACTGCACAATGGCCTCTGCACTCCTCTGGGAATCCAGACGGCCTTGGATCATGTTCACCCTGCTTCTCTACTGGCACAGTCGAAAGAGGTCAACAGATATTTAACCACATGTGAGGCAACTCTCCCCCTTTGTTGTTCTTGTTCCCTCTTTAAGCCATTCCCTGTTATTTGTGTGACAGATGTGTGACCTTCAATTATGCAAGTGCTCAAATCACAAATCAGTTAGCCGCAGGTTTTCTTCTCTATATGTTAAACAATAAAGGGACTGAATGACTACTCAGAAAATTTAAACATTCTTCCTTCTTTCTGATTTTTAAATGCACATAAAAAAAAGCAAGTCGTGACTTAAAAAAGATATATTAGAAATAGAGAGTGGGGTAGATTAACATAAAATCTTCGCCTCTTTGGGAAATCTGTTTTCAATACATTGCTTCCTATGAAGGCAGGAAATAGCCGTCATTTCTGCAGGCAATTAACAAAGAAGCAGTGTGACCATTGACCGGCGAGTGGCTTCCTCGAGATCTGGAGCCTTGCCTCCATCTCTGCTAATTCAATTAGAGACTGAAATCGCAAAGTGGGGAAAAGGGGCACCAAGAAAGCGTGAAAGGGCACAAAGTTAGGAGTAGAGTGTGGAGGATGTGTGCACAGGCATGGAAGAGGGAGTATTTTCATGGCAGACAACCAGCAGGCAGCCTAGCAGACAAGTAAAGACAGCATACAGTGATAGAGTGTTGGGCAAGCTGCTGGAGGGGTCGAAGATTGAGCTATTTAATACACAGCTGAAACACGTCCTCCTCTGTCCTGACCTCGGGTGATGTTTCTCTGTGTTTTACTGAGGCTGCAGCTCAGTTACAGCTGCAGGAGCAACAACACTCATCAATCTTTGCTGCTTTTGAAATGTCCTTTAATGTCTTTCAAGTTTTCATTTTCTGCGATAACAGGGCATGCAATGTCTGCACTGTATGGTGTGAACTGAATTTAGGCTCATCAGTGTAATACTCCTGTCAGAAAATGAGTTCAACTAACAACAATGAGTACATAGTCTTAATTTCTATTGTTCCTTGGAAGCAGCAAAACAAGTTAAAAATACTGACTTCTTATTATCTGGTAAAGCTGTTATGTCTAATGTGTTAGCAAACAATGCATTGAACAACATGCAATATTTTTTTAAGTTTTGTCCCAGTAGTAATTTTTCTTTTAGCTCTGTTTTGGTCTCCACCAACTATAAAGCGAAGTACTGATACCATGAGGGGCTCCACTATTTTTGCCAGCCACTAAATTTGTCTGCTAATTGCAGGCCAGGTAGTGTACAGCCAGTTTATCACAGTTTTTTTCCCTAAAAACACTCTCTGCTGTAATGTTGAACGTGAAGCAAAAAGGTAGCTTTGGCCCATAAAATCAAGCCAACTGAAAGAAACTGAAACACTATACAGAGCTGTGGGTTATTGATCTGAAAACTGGCAACCCTGTTCAAATTAGTGTTTTCAATTACTTTGAAAATAAAAACACTCCTAAGAGCAACTTTAATTAAATGAAAATTAACATTTTGTACATCTTGGGACAGTCAGAGATATTGTAGTCACAGGAAAGGCCTGCCTGCTTAATTTTGCAGTTATTTACATAATTTGGAAAGTTATGAACACAATGATGATTACATCAGTATGGTGCTGGCAGTTTGCAGCAGTTTGCAGTTACTGATTATAACTGTGGCAATTACTTTTGGGTCAAGCAACAGGGTAGTCATGTATTTATCATGTTGCAGATTTTTTTGCAAACATTTCCAGGTATTTTAGGCCCCTTTGAAAATAGCTTTGAAGGCAGGAATGCTTCATCTTTATACTGTACTACGTGAACGGTAAAGAGAGGACATAGAGCTGAATCAACATCTGACTGAAAGGGAGAGCAAGCATGGCCGGGCACACTATACTGCAGCAACTGTTGCTCAGTTGGTAGAGTGGGTTGTGAGTGTTTGCGCTTCAATCCCTGGCCCCTCTATGTGGCAAGTGTCCTTGGGCAAGACACTGAACCTCAAGTGAGCACCTTTTATGGCAGCTCTGCCATTTGTGGCTTTGTTTGGTTCAGGAGCAAAGGCAGGCAAATTGAACTATCTTCTTCATAGATTATATATTGTATAAACATTAGATGTAGCTTCTGGGTCGGAAAAGAGAAGGGGGAGACTATTTTGGTTGCAAAAAACCCTCCCTCTTGTATGGAAGTCTTTGGGAAAACCACCCTGCAGCTTCGTTGATCTATGACCTCAGTAGACACTTTCCTGATGAGTTCATGGTCTCAAGATACTACTGAATACAACATGACTTTCATTTTGTAAATTTATGTCCCCATTAGGCTCAAAAAGTGCGATAAAGCAAAGTATCCTTTGGGGTGGAACTACCTGGTCATTACTTATGAGTGAGTAGTGTCAATTTCTCAACCCTCTGGTCTGGTTTAAAAAAAAACGTTAAAAGTGTGGTGCACAGAAAGCTTGGCTCGAGGCTTCACAGTAGGACTTCACTAACTAATGGGTGGCTATCTGCACCTTTTATTTCCAGTCTATGGCCTATGGCTGCATCATATCATCATTCTTTGAGGTTTTAGAAACTGTGAAGTTGCCACACCTGCTCTGCCTTTAATGTCTTGGCCTTGGCTCCCTAACTGAAAAACATAACACAGCGAGTAACTCTACACAAAAGAGTTGCGCAGACAAGGACAACCTCCTGTTTACATATTTCTACCTTTACACAGAGGACAGCAGCAGCAGGGGAATACCAGGGGATCTTCATATTTTAGCAAACAGCTGCTTTAAAGCAACAAATCCTGGAAAATGATTCAGATGATGGGGGAATTGGGAGTCATTTATTTTAGTTAAAGAGTCTGCAAGTAAAATGGTTATATAGAGACAGTAGTATACAACCACATCTAAAACACATTTTTCTATAAGCATTTAATCACAACACAATCAGAATTGTGGCAGTACAGGTTACATTATGATGACTGCCAAGCATCTAGCAATGCAGTAATGTGGTAAACTCCACTTTGGATGGACACTGGGTGGGCCACCTGTACAACCATCAAGATGTGACTGTTGTTACTTGATATTAATGAACTAAGACTGATCTCATAAGAGGGTGGGGTGGGGTGGGGTGGGGGGTCTAAGTCATTGCAAAAGTAAGCTGAGATCCTAATACTGCATGTCTGATCAGTGATATTTAACAGCTGCACGTCTGCAGTTGCTTCAAAGGCTGTCTCCAAAAACATTGCTAATGTTAGATTATAGAGATAAGAGAATATTGAGGAAGTTGCTTTTCCTTTTGTGTTTTGTCGTGGGCTAATTTATGTTATTTTAAATCATTTATATGTACACCCATCAAGTCATTTATACTTTATACTGTCATTGTATATAAGGGATAGTCCTAGATCGCAGGACTCAGAAATGTAGTAGCCTTTCAACATTATGTTATCTCTTTAACTCGTGACATAATGTCTAGACCACAGTCAAAGACACGGGACGTTTGGAGCACTGAAAAAGACAAGGACTTTGTTTAAAAATATCAATATATATCAGCCAAGGAATAGACAACCTGGACCTTTGACCCTTGGTGATTAAGGTAGTCTGATACTGGATATCTGAGGCCAAAATCTGTGTCAATATTTAGACTAAAGCATTACTGTTTTCACATTAATGCATAAGATAAACAGTTTTGATAAGGATTCTTTAAATAGGTTAATAAAAAATTGTCCAATTACACTTGTCAGAGTAACCATAATTGCCTGATTTACCCTTACTGGTCAAACTATATGTTGTTATTGATATAACCATGATGAAACAATGTAATAAATAGTAACAATAACAGTGGGCCAGCCATTTAGGAGTTTTGCCATTAGTTTGGGATTAATTAAGGGCGGATATTCAAAATAGTTTTATAATACATAACTTACATTAAAGTGATCAGAAACTAGAAGAACTGATGCCATATATGGAGAATATATAGTATGTGAAGAGAGACCAACAATAACCAAGCTGAAAAGTTTATTTTTGAAAAGGTATCAATGACAAATTTAAACTAACCATAAAGACTAAAATGTTTTCTTTGGCACCATCTCTCACTTCATATGGCTGAAGGTTTGGCAGCTAACCATCTTTCTCTCTCTCTCTCTCTCTCTCACCCTCTCACTGACTGTGTAAGCATATAATTGCATGTGTGTTCCCGATTTATGAATGCCTTCCAGTGTTACATTAAGATTTATCTTTAACGCTCAAAATGTTGTCTTTGCTGGGGGTGTCCTGTCTCATTTGGGTTCTCTGTTGAATAAACAAAAGCCTAAAAGCCAGTGCCTTAACCCACAACGAAAGAGCCTGGGTCTGGAAAATCTAATGTCTGCCCATCCCTGGGATTAAACACTTGAATATACCTTCTGGCTAGGATGATGTCAAGGACTTGTCACTGTGACTGATTAATTTAATTACTGACTGTATCCAATGTTCCATGCTGCTTTGGAAATGTTGAGTGCATAACAGCATATTTTAGAAGACATAAAAAATATACAGATATACGCAAACATGACCAGGTTTACAGGCAACAACTGTAAGAATACAGGGAGGAAGAAGGCGTGTCTGGAACCTCAGAACTGCACACAAAATCACAGCTGCTTCTGTCATCACTACAGCTTTTTATGCAGAGGTTGAATTTTCGCCTGTAACCAAAGTTGAAACCAGATCCACACTGTCTCAGAGCCCCCTCAAGCCCCACAGGACACAGTTACCCCACTTGCTGACCCTGTCAGAGGTTTAGTGTCTTGAGTAGGAAAGAGCCTAGTATTTGATTACCTCCAGAGGTAAGCTATTGGGAGATGTAGGAGGGCAGTGAAATTAATTGATAGGATGATTTTCTCTCAGACTTGACCTTAAATGTTACCAGCTTTTGAATCTGAATGGTAAGTCACAAAACAAAAACAGTACTGTGTGACTTCAAGAGCTCTGTATACCTCATACAATGCGGTACTGATCCCAAAAGGACAGGAATATGGTTGCTTTGAATTCACTTAATTTGTCCAAACAAAAAGGCCAGCATGGGTCTGTTTTGTGCCTTGCCTGCGCTGAAACATGCCGAGGATTATACTGAGCTAGTTAAAGAATGGGCTTACAGTATATCCAAGGGACTGACAGTTAAAAGTGGGCTTTTACTCTGAGAGCACTCATTCATGGCTTAATGCTCTCCACCCAAAGAGGAAAGAGATAAATTTACAAAGAACTCAACAGATTTATCCTCAAAATAGGCAGGTTAAAATTATGAAAGTATGTTATACAGTAAGAGTCTGTCAGACTTTATAAAGTGCTTTACTCAGGACCTGTATGTGACTGAAAGCTTCACTGATCTTGTCCCTAAACCCACTATAACTAAAATAAAGCTGTGGTTGCATAGAGCTGTTACTCACTTCAAAGTGCTGAGGCCGGCTCGGCTGGGACATGACAAAGTACTGGACAGCCAGGTTGATGTAAGCTGTGCGGTAAGAGCTGATCTTTTGGTGACCCTGAACCAGTTTATACAGCTCCAGGCACATCAGGCCTGCCACTGCGGCTGTTGTGGTTGCTATAGCTGGGATGATCCTTCCAGCGATGCGCTTACTCTGTAAAGGTGACAGTAGAAAGTTCACTTTTAAATTTTACTGCAGGTCACAGAGTGCTGGGCAAATAAACATTTCAATTATTTTCAGTGGCTTTCAGTACAATCCTAATTGTGATCCAACAAGTGTTTTACAACATTTCAATGGTTTAATTAATTTACTCTAGTAGCTTTGAGATACTTTTATTTTATGTTTTATTTTAGGTACAGTTAGGTACATACTGCAATGTGTTGGAAAAGAACACAGTTTTTGTAGTTTTGATTCTGACATTTAATCGAAACAGTCAAGATGTGGTTGAAGTGCAGGCTTTAATTCAAGGATTGTACAAAAGAGTTGCTTTAACTGAAGCATACCATATTACCTGTCAAACATGGGGGATGCAATGTTGTGGCATGGGCATGTATCGCTGCCAGTGGAACCAGGTCACCAGTGTTTATTGATGATGTGACTGCTGATAAAGTAGCAGGATGAATTCTGAAGTGTACAGTGTCATGAAATAATAAGAGAACGGGCCTCAACTGACTGACAAGCCATGAAACTGGTTGTCAGTCAATTGCCCAATCATTGCTGAGCATCTAAAAATGGGGGACTGTGTATAAAAATGGCTGTAATTCCAGTTAATGCAAAATTTTTGCAAATGCTTGAATTATAGCTGAAAGTCTGCACTTCAATCACATATTGATTGTTTGATTTAAAATCCATTGCGGTGGTGTATAGAGGCAAAACTACAAAAATTGTATATTTATCCAACAAATTATGGACCTAAGTTTATTATTTGAACCCTACTACATATCAGAGACAAATATTGAACTATTTGCTTCACAGTTAGTGTTTAATATTTGATTAGAATATATTACTTTTAGTCACATTTATGTAAAAACATTTCTCAAATACTGCATTCAGTCATAATATACTGACAGCTGCATGATGAGTGCTTTTATTTTTGACAATTAAAAATATTTTACAGTCCAGCCCTCACGTGGGCTTGCATGGTTGATATACTGTATGTTTAAGTTTCATATGTGAAATGGGTTAAATGGTGACTAAGGGAGAAGTTATTCCCAAACAAGATGCAACATGTGGAAATGTCTGATTACACAAGGCTAACTTTCTTTTGTCTCCCCTCACCTAGCAGTACCCTTCCCCCACCACCCATGTCTTGCCTGTGTGTGTCACTGTGCCGGCTGGTACAAGGCCTGGCTCAGGTGTCACCTCCCAGGCGACAGGTAAAGTGCTGTGATTAGTTCTGCTCCATGAACAATAGGTGAGGAGGCTGTTTCTGTGGCTTTAGGGCAGGTGTGTGCAGCACCAAGTAAAAACATGACTCCCAAGGTGGGGTGGGGGGGGGGACTCGACTCAGTATCTCTTTGATGTTTCTATATTATTTCACCATTTACAGATATGATCAGATGATTCACACAGTAAAAATATTGACCTTGTGGCGATCAGCTGCAGGGATGTCATAGTTTTCTGCTCTCAGGTTGGATGCAGCAACAATGTAGTCCATGTGGAAGTTAGTGTCGTCATCCTGTATGAGTGGGAATGTTAAAGATACTTTAATTCATATAAAACACTACAAAGCGTAATACACAAGAACAATGTCAAGTAATGTTAACAGCAGTCATACATAATGACAAGAAAAGCAGAATGACAGCTTAATAACAGTATTAACGACATTATAAATTGCTAGGGGGGCAGATCAAAGCCACGTCCATGTCCAGTGACATACCCAGTGATGTCATTCTGTGTGCCCTCTTTGAGCTTTGTCTGCTTTGTTGTTATGTCACTTCAATCACTCTGATACACGGCTTGGTCACCCTGTCAGAATGCAGTGGAAATCAGATTTCTGTTGTGATCGACATGGCCAGTGAGGTCATGCCTCTGCTAGTGCGGCTCTACAAAAGCTAGGAGGGCGACTGTCACTCCGGGATTGCTTTAGGGGTTGTGAGGAAGCTCGAAGCTGGCAACCTGATGCCTTTGAAACCCTCCTACACACATTCCATCTATCCACAGCCTGACCAGGGCATACAGGGATAAAATTGAAGAGAAGGGGGTTCGGGAGTCTTGTTCTTATTCAAGATGACATTCGATATATAGCTGACTTACCTCATGCACCTTCATTACTGCCTCTCTTGATTCACTGAATGTGTTATCAGAATCTCATTTGAAGTCATTTACCTTCTCCAAATTCTTTTAATAAAGACTTCTGAAACACAGCAGCTGCATCCTTTCTGGCCTGCTTTTACACCTTGGTGAGGAACCATACCTTATGTCTGAAGTGATCTTCTTCTTGGGGTACCATGGTATAACCAGCTACCTTGTGGAAAGTGTTTCTTGAAACCTCTTCCATGTCAGAGGTTTAGACAAGGCTTTGTGGCCCCCAGTGTACAAGCAGATAAAAATGAAGTTTATTTAAAGGCAAAAAAAACTATTCTAGCTATTTTTCAACTGCAAAAAAAATCGAATCCTATCCAATAGGACAGTCAGATGCTCAGGACACACAGGAATAAAATAAATATGAGGAGAGACTTCCATGACTAATGATGAAGTTATGTGATATTTGATAATTTAAACATACTTTGATTTAAAAGCTGTACTAAGTCTCGGAGGACGTAGATTTACAGTTGATTTAGAGCCTATTATTTTATTTTATCATTTATTCACTGAGTTATTACCCAAGATATTGTGATTCATGTATTAAACTTGTGTTCAAATTAGTCCCAAATCAATTTTGAAACTGGACACAAGACACACTACTTTGATTCTTAAGCTGACCAACATGCGGCAATGCCAATGTGCCACAAAGAAAATTTGTTGGATTTCTAAACTTATCATGCATATGTAATTACAAAACCTATCCTGTTTTTTTAAAGTTAGTTTTATGTGACATTCAAAGGTTTAAAAATAGTGGAAAGATGAAAGGAAATGGGGGAAAGGTCTGGTTGGCTGGCATCTTGACTACTAAGCCATGGGGACACCCATGAAACTTTTTTCATGGGTTTTTGTGGCCATGTTTCCCAAAGAGTATCATGCAACAATATAGATGGTGAGGGATATTGTCACTGGGAAAGTGCTATCATATTAAGAAAATCACTTGAGTTTGGTGTGACTGAGTTTTAGGAAACATTTGGGTGGGAAATTATGCTTTGAGAACTTGGGATTATATCTATTATCTAGTCTACACTCCTAAATAACTTCCTAGATAAGATGAACCTTTATGAATGTTTAAGATGTAAACCAAGTGCCAAACCTAATTTAATGTTCAGACTGATAGGTTGTTGAAATAAGATATGCAAGAGTGTGACAATGTTTTATAAAGGGAAATCTGCCTTCAGGAGTCTGCGTGTGCTATTTGATAGACATGGTTTGAAATGATTAGGTGTGTGGTCTGCAATGCAGTTCTCACATAAAAATGTACCATTTCCATCTGAGTTGTCTGACTGAACTATTATTTCTACTATTTTTGAAAACAGAGAGGACACTAATATATAATATATAACTCTGCTCAAAGACACTGTGGAATTACAGAATACAAGGAAGCTCTGTTTCTTGAATGTGTTGGACCAGCTCAGACTCGGGTCACTGAGATGGGGGGGAGAAAAGACATATTCAGAGAGCCCCTACAGATTTGAGTGTTGCTCCCTGCTAAGGCTCAGTCGCCACTCGGTCACTGTCTGCAGCTTCTGCAGACAGTGAAGCAGAGGTGTCATTGTACTCTTGCCCTACCTTCTCAAACTCGATGGGGTACATCTGAGCTGAGCTTTTCAGAGAGGGAGCGGCCAACTTCCCTTTCAACCCCTCAAGTCTGGCTTTTTCTGTGGCAGAGAAAGAGAACAAGTAAAGTCAAGACATGCTGGAAGAAAGTGAGCTGGTAACATAAAAAATGTTAAACTAACTCACCTGCATCATCACTTTCCCGTTTTTTCTCCTCCTCCATCTCCTTGTCAGTAAGATGAATCTTCACAGAGGACTTGGGAGTGAAAGATGATACATGGACGTTCTCTAAAATTCTTCTGATAGAGGTCAAGTCTCTTGTCCCTTTGATCCCATAGATCTCCCCATACAGATTAGCTCCGGCCATCACATACTCCATATGAGTAGTCTAAAACACAATAATCACAATAAACACAATAATTGATGTTTTGAAAAACATATTCAACTTGTCAGTTAAAAATGGCTGGTTTAAAATTGATCCAGAGACCTTACATCAGCATTTCCAGCAGGGTGAAATGGTGGAATGAAATTTATTAAAAAGGGGAACAGGGTCAGAACAATGTTAAGGTAGTTATTTCCCTTAACAGAATATGCAGTTGCAATAATTGCTCTCTCAATCATTTTCAGTATTCCCATAAATCAATCATCTGTTAATTATTATACAGCAGCAGTACAGTTCCATTATTTTACTTCTTTACAATGCTGCTTTCAATTCACTGATAAGGAGAACTGCGTGAATCGAATGTGTGTGAAGAGAGAAGTATTATCTGTCTTTTATTGCCCATACGTAGCTTAGATAAGAATCAATTATATGGTCAGAGTGAAGAAGAACCACTATCAGACAAGATAAAGAAGGAATGTGAGTGGTCGTCAATATACTCTGGTATTTTTCTGTCATTCCCACCTGTGTATGATTGCTACTGAATGAAGAATTGGACCAGACACTACTCACATTGCTAGGGTCAAAGGTCAGTGGGTGAGGGCATCTCTTCGATCCAGACCAGAAGGGCAGGCCAGCAGTGGTCTTCTAAACAGGGGCAGAAGAAAATCCCTTTATCACAATGAGTAACAGCTGTAAAATCATTGGAAGAACTTTGCTTTCGCTTTTATTCTTTTATAAATTGACAACTCGACGTAGCTTGGTGTAATAAACCTGTGACTGTCATAGTGGGATCTCTGCCCTGCATAAAAATGGTGAAATTCGATTCCAAATGTAAACACGTCAATTAACAGATCAGGTTTTACATATTCCGCTCATATGATATTTAACACATGACAGTTCCAGTGCATCAGTAAATTACTGGATAAAGACTCACAAGTACCTTCACTATTCTGACAAAGCAGGTCTACAACCTTCCTTTGGTGCAGCCAGAGTAATATTGTTATCAGCTGTGTGTTGACTACACAATTTGTATGTCTGATAAAGGAACAAAGGGGCCTGAGAGCTTTGATGTTTCCAAATGGTCCATATGCTGAGGAAGAGAGAGTCTTCTACTGGTGGTGCCAGTTTTCACTGCAGGGGTGCATTGTATAGCAGCCAAAAGGCACCAACAACATTGTCCTTTTCAGAATGAGGCTTGTTGTTGCCCTGCTCTTTGGGGCCAGAACAGGGCCACAACAAAAAAAGAAGGATAACATTTTCATTTAAGACCTTTTGGGGCCTCCTAAGGTCCTTCTTTTTGTTAGTTAATGATTTGTGTAATTGCACTTTTTTTGTTATAGAGAATTAAAAATAAAACTTACTTCAATAATTCAATGTTCAAATAAACTTTAAGTCAATTATTTTTTCATTATCGATTAATCTATGAGTCTAAAAAATATATGTAAAAAACACCCAAAATACTGAATAAAGAGTAGTCAAGCAACAATAATGCCTGTTATTTGTTCTGACTTAAAAAGCAAATTAACCAAATAATTACAAGAAAAAGAGGAACAACCAAATTCACCTAAATAATTTATCAGCAATTCAACTGGCAGGAAATTACAGTTTAAAAGCTGAGTATTACTTCACTAACGCGGACAGGCATAAGGAAAAAAAAATACAGCAAATAAATTTATGTCTTTGATTCTACAATATGATGCCTTTAAGGCTCTTGTCATTTTATATACATCCATCCTCTTTCCTGACCCGTCACTTCTTGCATTTTCTGGTTTTCCAACTTTAGATGTTTTGGAGAGAGATTCAGATCTGTGTAATATGAAGAATAATTGATATTGTATTTGATTAAAGTCCTGCCAAAATACATTGTCCTATGTGTCACAGACACACATAAAGTACAATATTCACTCCTATGTGAAGGCTGACAAAGAGCAAAGTAGCTGTACAGTCATCTGTATTTGCTTGTGCATGGGTTTTTATCAGTTTAACCTGTGACTGTTAACTGACTCTTGCTCATAGTTCCCCCAGAAAGTCTGGTCAAAACTGACTTTCCAAGAGAACAATGAAACTATAACTCTTGTATACGCAGATAACTAGGACAAAGAGAAGTATGGAAGGAAAAAAAAGAGAACCAAAGCCGAAACCACAACTTACACAGAGTTTCTGTATCATGTGCTGTGATAATTAGACAAGACAAAAATTATATATAATAATAATAACAATAATGTTACATATTTTATATCAAAATCTGTTTTTTTAAGAGTTGTGCAGATAATCTATTGCCCATTAGCAGACAGGAACTGAAATTTTCATAATCCTGCTGGACTTATTGTGTTAGGAAAGGACCTGTTGCTATACTAAGTTAGGGGTTCGTGAGGGTCTGTTTAGGTTGATACTGATCCGTGCCCCCCCAGGTATGACAGCAACATGTGACATCACTCTGTCTGCATGCTTGAACAGATTACAGACCTTCAGAGGCCCTCAAAGATGTTTATCAGCAGTGGCTTTCAGTGATTCAGGTTTCAAACAAGGTTAATATTGGCATTTAAGCCCGGGGAAATATGCTGCAATACTCCATGAAGTGAACCATGAAAAATCCAATAAATGGTATTCATTTTGTTCAAAAGTCTCACTGTAGTGTTTAACTGATTGGTATGCAAAGACCTTATATGCACAACAGTGCCCCTGTGTGTCAAGAGAAATAAATTACATTTGTTGGATTTTTTGGCTTTAGGGGGAGTTATTTTACCTCATCAGGAGGGAAACAGTGCAGAAGCTGACGGACATCATTGTTAAAGAGAGTCTCCCACTTGCAACGTGCCCAGCGCACACAGTCTTCCCAGGTCTGTGGACGCTGTCCTCCAGCTTCCATGTCCTGCAGGCTGGTCCACACCCCTCCGAGAATCTCCAGGGCCTCAGTGTCACCATGGTCTAGAGTCCGCTTTACAAACCCTGAATCCCTGCAGGAAACAGTGCAGCAATTCTTTTTAATTCAAGACAGACATACAGAAAACAGATTACAATAATTACTGGCTGTACAGAAAGACAAGCCACAAGTTATCTATCTGCTTCTTATCTGTATCGAGCACAGAAAAGGATGACTAAACAAATCTTTGACTATTGGAGTGTTGTCTTGTTAGTGAGTCAAGGTGGGGATTTCTCTGACTCTTTCGACTCATAGGCAGGGGAACGAAGTGTTGAGTAAGTTTGTAAGGTGCTGGACTCTAAACTCACACGCAGGGGTAGCTCTTGCACCATTAATATGTGCCAGATCACAGTGCACAAGGCAGTGCACTGTGGAGCCGAAAACATGTCTGAACAGGAACATGTATAGTCATACACACAGAACTGCATGGGTGTGGCATTAAAACAACAACAACAAAAATCATGACTCTTCCTTTCCATAACCTCATGAACTATGACTTAAAATTTACTGGACTATGACAGGTAACTGACCAAAAATGCCCAGAAAAGTTTTCCAGGATTGCACTACAAAGAGGTCCCTGAAAAACTGGTTATCTTAGTATAAATACACACATGTTCTCATCTCTAAAAAACGTGTAATATGAAAAACCTTAATGGTTGTGTAAACTAGCAAGCACCATTTTTGCTCTAGACCCATTTTTTGCTTCTCCATAGAGAAACAAGAAAGAGAGTAAATGCTTTATCAAGGCAGATTATGTCAAATCTCACTAAAACAAACAGCGACAAATCTCAAAACATGGCTAGATTAGGGCGGCTCCACGGCTCAATACTCAGACACAGTTTGGGCCTGGCAGTTTAAATCTTCCTTTGATGATGCTACATTGCTTTATAATTAGGTCAGTGCATTTTGTTAAGATTGGTACACCGGCTATTTTTTTAAACTAAGATTACCCATTTATTTAAATCTTACAATTATAAACCAGTAGATTCACTGATACAACCATTTCACATGATAGAGCACTTTTTTTGCTGTCATCTAATCTCTTTTTTAATTTCATGGATGCTTCCAAACCACAAAGCCTCTAATTATGAGAGAATGCATCTATTATTAGGAGACAACTGTGTTAGAGCTGCTGTGGATTATACATTACAGAGAAGAGACTTGGCAAGACAGACTGTTTATGTAATTTTTTACAAGGGCTTTACAGCTAAAAGCCAACCAAATGTTTTCCTGTTAATAAAACTAAATAATGAGCTTGAACCACTTCATTAGCTTTTGTAGGTGTGCTGGAATGCTTTGTAAGAGAGTGAAAAAGCATTGTAAAATGACCAAGCTAAGTAACATCAGACTGGTGAAGATACTGTCTCACTTTTGACCCCAACATAGGAACATCACACAAGGATGGCATCATATCTTACCTCAAGAAGAGATTTACATTTTCAGGTGTTTGTTTAAACAATCCTTCAAACTGGTCCCTTGCCCACTGAAACAGATACAAGGCCAAATTATTGTAGAGAATAAATAATACAATAATAAATAAAAAAACACTTTCTTTTCTGTAAGAAAACACTGAGGAACCAGAAGAATAAAAGAATGTATACACTGCAGTCATTTTTTTATATTTCCACCTTTATTTTTGAAAGGTGCTATATAAATAAAGTTTACTATTATTATTATTATTATTATTATTATTATTATTATTATTATAAATGTTATGGACATTGTGCTAAAGAGCTGTGGATGAAATTTGGTTGAACACAGAACTGTCCCAAGATTTATCTTTTATTTGTTTCTGATTACTAAACTTGGTTGGAAGAACTTGGTTTTATACCTGTATTGTGTGCTCAATGCGGTGAGGGAAGTTCTTGAGAGTGCACAGTGGAATGGCATTGCCAGAACTTGATTTGGCCGGTCCATAAGACTCTGTTAGGTGAGGAACCACCACCAGGGTATGACCTTTGGACCCTAGAGTTCCCCCCTCCAGCATCGGCTTCTGGTGTTGAACACAGCGTCCGTCGAGATAGACCCCTGATCAGCAAAAACAGTGGATTAAAGCTCAAAAATGTATATTTACAATCCCTTGTAGTTAAATATGCAAATATTCTCATATGATCACTGTAGGCTGTAATAATTCCTCTATACCCCATATCTTATATATAGGTGGCAATATTGTATATAGACTATAATGACCCTGGCACATCCAATATTTTTATACATAAACTGCAATAATGTATATAGGCTTTAATAATTCTTGTATACTTCATATTTTTATATCAATATCTCTTTTTTTTATTTATCCGTACCCATATTTTTTATATCTCTCTTTTTTGATTCATAATTAGTGTCATTGTTTTGCACACCGTGGGTTAGGTGGAATGATATTTCAACACTGTGTATGTCCCACACATATGGAAGTACTGACAATAACAATAATAGTAATGATGACTTTGACTTTCACTACTAACTTAATTTTATAATATAATGATAGTAAGTGCTCTTACTGGCTTCCACATTATCAAGGGCTGCAGCCACTCCATTGAGACCCATGAAGAAGTTGTAGTCATATACTCCTTCACTGTCAGCGTCCAAGCGATTCTCATGCGCTGTCATTTTCATGTGTGGGTTCATCTCACACACGGCTTTGGCTGCAACTTCTGATTTAGGTTTCTGTTAATGGACGAGTGGACAAAAATGGGACAGTGTGTCTGTGAGATAATGTATGTGAGCAAAAGAAGCATTAAAAACAAAAAATAATTTAATGAAGTGTGAATTTATTCAAATTAATATCCAGCTTTGTTATGATATAGTCACTTATAAAACTATTCTAAGAAATCAGTAAAACCCTAAAGAAGACATCACTGGTAATTAACAATCCATAGGGTACTCTATATTTATGGTACTGTAAGGGCACATATTCAGAATATCTGAGCAAGCCAGACTTTCAAAGCAGCTGAAATTCTTTTTGTCAATATACCCTGAAGCTGCACTTTACTGTTATGTAATTTGTTTAGGCACTGGCAGCTGTTTACTCAAATGAGAGATTAACTGCCCGATATAGTCCTAAAATAAACCATAAAATAAAACAATCACAAGTGCAGGAAAATGTGGAAACTAAAACAAGTCATCTCAGACTGTTACAATACCTTCATCCCCAGCCTCTCCTCTTAGTAAAGCTCTGTTAACTTGAACAGGTGTGTTATAATGCTATTTCACATTTTTCACTACGGAGGAGAGCTTATGATACACTGTACTGTGTGGTTTCTCACCCCAATATCGTGAGTCCTGAACAAGAACTGACGATTCAAGTTGGATTTTTCTATCCTGTCCATGTCTGTAATGGTGATGTGTCCATCTTCTCCTGCACCGAGGCCCATGAGGGCAAAGTTTTTAAGAAGCTCACAGCCAATAGCACCAGCTCCAACCTTGAAAATAACACGAAAATGACAAGAGTAAGTGTTTTTTCTGATGTGTTTTACAGTGTTGCAGAAAGTCATTCATCTATTGTTGCCCATTACTACATTAGATTACACATTACACATACAGTATCTCACTTACTTCCTGATGCCTTGTGTGCAGTTTGTGATAAAGATAAAAGAAATACATACACTCTCTCCCTCAAAAATGTTTACGCAGTACACAAAAGTGAAAATAAAAAATCACACTTTTAAAGGAAACTGTTCAACAGCTCTTATATAAAGACATCAGCACTGCCAGGAAATGCCACCTGAATCACAGATATTTCCTGAATATGCCATCATTTACACCAGACAAGATCAAAGAAAAACACAGATGGAGTTTCTGCATTCCAGTGCAGAGTGTGCCCTCTGTTGGACAAATATCAAATCTGTCCTCACCAGGAAATACTTCTGCCTTTGAAGCTTCTCCTGGAACGCTGAGCCAAACACAGCAATCTGTCCATCATACCTTGTGCCATTCTATCAGAGAGAAAAGAGACAGATGAATTACACCTGATTATGGTTCATATTAGTCAAATGGACTGTTTGTTTGACAACATATGAATCTTTAAATTAAGGGGATACCATCGCAAATGAGTGTAGCCCTGTCAGTCGATTCTCTTCCTCAGGCAGGCACTCCAGTGCATCAAAATATAGCCACTGCTGAAGAGGTGTAAATTTCCCACTGCATGCCTACAGGAATGTTACAGAAAGCACAGAAGAACACTTGGTCATCTTATCTAAACAAAAATGTTTTATATACTATATACTGTATATAGACTTTTGTGATTAATTAAAGCCCAAAAGATGACCATTTTCAGGCATTCACCTTAATGACTTCCTGAGCAGCCACGCCTCCTATGAAAGCATTCATAGGAGCCAAATCTCCCTGAGCTGTGTAGGACAGGCTTTGTACCATGGCCTCATCTAGTTCTTCCAGCTGTGCGACTGTATTCAGCTCTCTCACCATGGTTAGCAGGTAATCTGCATCTGACTGTATGAGTTAATCAGCACCAACAAGTGAGTGGAAACAATCCTGTAAACTGCTTTAATGGTTAAACTGCAGCATCATAGCTGGATTTACAGACCTGAGACCAAAGACTAGGGAGTCGCTGTTCTTTCTTCACAAAGCTATGGAGAGCTTGGAAAGCCAAGTGCAGGGTCTTATGCCTGGATATTTTTCCAAAGTCATTCATTACCAGCAGATCATGATCCTGTAAAGCCTCGCTCAGTGGTTTCTGCAAATTATATTGACATTGTTTTATTAACAATGGGTGTATTATTTAAAAACTAAAATTAGTACCAAATGTTGATACTTACAAAATTTAGCAGGCAGGGCTGTTTAACCTCATTCACCACTCCACCCCGTTCATACTCAGAAAAGGCTGAAGTGTCAGTAATGCTGAATGAATATGGGCCTGGTGATTGAGGTGACAAATGACCAAAGTTATTACAATGAACTGAAACTAAACAAAAAATTAAAAGTAGGATAACTGAAAATAAAATCAAGACTGTGGAAAATAATACAAACCCAATTAAAACAAGATTGTGTATTCACAAAACTAAATATAATAAAATAAAAGTGTTGTGTTTGTGTTGTAACACTTATTCTGAACTTCTTAGATCTTGCCCTTGACAAATACCCCCAATTATAAATAGTCATAAAAAAAACTGAAACTAATAAAAATAAACTAAAACAGAACATTTTCCAACAATTAAAAAAATGAGCAAACTCATCGTAAAAACTAAAACTAAACTGAATTGTAAACAAATATTTTAACAAATTAAACTAAAAACTAATGAAAATATAAAACTATAAAAAAACTTTACAGATGAC
The DNA here is from genome assembly GCA_015106735.1 of Paratilapia polleni. Classification (NCBI taxonomy): domain Eukaryota; kingdom Metazoa; phylum Chordata; class Actinopteri; order Cichliformes; family Cichlidae; genus Paratilapia; species Paratilapia polleni. Next base: position 22,999 of record VUQI01038467.1, on the reverse strand, counting down.
TTTCAGATAGAGAAACAAATTTTTAAAAATCACTCATTACATCTAAATTCTTCAGGGATGCTCTTCACAGAGGTTGAAACTATAAAAGTCATCTTTAGTAAGACAATACTAACCACGGACTTTGATCTCTATGGGGCCAATACTGTTAAGCTCTTTCATGCCTTGGACTTCAGAAAAGATAACTTTAGAGCCATCTGAGAGTCCGTGCTTCTGGTCATCTGTGCAGATCACCACTCCCGGATTGGCCTAAAATAAAGACATGCTAACCGTCAAATCTGAAGGTTGCTAAGTAAGCCTATTTTCAACACTCTTAGAACAACCTCTACACATCCTGGTTTAGGAATTGTTTAATTATTTATTAAAATGGTCATAGTTTGGTAATATATCCTATGTTCATTTGGGTTTCCTCTCATAGTATATGTTATACACATTACACTGAAAGATATGCAATATGACTTTTAGCACAGTTTCAAAATGTATGACTGGATCTGTGTAGAGACTGGATGGATGATTTAGCGTGGTTCTGAATTGGCCATTAGCACAAAATAAATGGACGGTATTACCTTAGAGATATGTTGTATCATCACTGATGCAGGCATCTCTCCATCCCGGTCCAAGACCTCAAACTTCTCCCCAAAGTCACAGAACAACTGACTGCAAATGAATTAGTGTGTTCACTTCATTCTTCTTTAAATTTGATTTAATACATTCTTGACAGTTTATCTTACCCACAGAGTCCTTTGGTGTCTGCTACAATGAATTTAATTCCACGTGAATGACACAGCTCACCAAAACGCTTCTGATCATCCAGTGAGGAGTCAGTGAGAACCACTACCTGGAAAAAGATAACCCCCTACTACTTAGAAAACAGTGTTTTGTGTGATGTTACTGTACTATGACATGGCCTTCATTGTGCAGACTTGTGTATGTGCAAAGTTTGACACTTTCACATTCATGTGGTGAAGGGCAGAAAGTTTCTCTTTCTCTTTCAAAAAAGTTTATGTTTTTGGGGGGTTTTTTTGGCTTTTTTTTTTTTCCAGTTAACTTTAGTGGATATCAGCATTATTAGGAAAAATAGTGAAGTACCTGAAATTGCAGAAGCAGGTTTTCATCTAGTGGTCCAGTATGGGCAGACACATGCACATGCGGGTTTAAGACTGACAACTGTTGTAGGGAACATGTGGCTCGTTTCTGACCAAGATCGGACTCTTTCAGGAAAAACTGTTGGGAACATGAAATTACAGGTTGACAAAACAATCTCAACCCAAGGTCGATCTGCTTTCTTATTTTGGAGCTTTTAACTGTGATCAGTAAATTGAGTTTGCTCAGTAGTCATGAAACATTAAGTGATCACACTGTCCATGACTCTGAGCAAGCTTTGAATCTGTTGCTAGGAGCTATATTCAAGGTTGAGACTGAACAGTAATCTCAGAATTACAAGTTGTTATCCTATGCTTGGTAAGGGAGGAGGATGTACTTGATAGTGAAAGTAAAAAGTAAAAAGTAAAAGCAAAAAG
>VUQI01038467.1:0-15675 GCA_015106735.1 Paratilapia polleni | reverse complement strand
AAATGTCATACACCCAGACAGGAAGTGATCTGTCCAGACAAACATTGTGTAATTAAGTCACCTGTGATCGGAACAAAGTGGCTCACGGTATTATATTGTCTTGAGAAACAAAGGCTTGTAAATTATAAAGAACACTACATTTAGTCCAGAAGGTAAATCTTGAAAACTAGAACATTGTATGCCTGTGGTGAATCTGATGAAGGTGAGTGTGTGTGTGTGTGAGAGAGAGAGAGTTCAAGCCAGAGGAGAAAACAGGGAGGGGTGGATGAGTCAGTGGTGTGACCTGCACATTGCCACACCATTTCTCCTCTCCGTTTCAGTAACTGTTCAGTAAGTTTTAGTCTTCCTCAATGAAAAGGTGCCATTTGTGTACAGTACAAGGCTTTGGTATAAACAGTGTTTCAGTTTCTTTCATTTTAAAACTATTAACTGACAGGACACCAGAAGAGAAAGGTACTGGAAGGTAAAGACGGCTTGGTGGGTTAAACCTTAAAGTACCATGGAGACTTCTCTCTTGAAACACCTTGAATTCAGCTATGGTTCCTGACATCAAAAATACAATAAAGGTGTGGTCTTTCCTTTTATGGAGTGTCCTTTTAGCTCCCACAGACGTGTACACCTACGGGAATACGTGCCAAGAAACACAAGCTGTAAATCCTGCTGATAAAAAGGTGGAATTTCAAGGGGAGGGTCAGTGTTGGATTGTGCCTGTCTTTTACTCATCTTTATTTCAGTAGATAATACGAAAAATATTGAGAAGAGAGGGGCAGGGAGGAAAGAAATCACTCTTTTACTCAGTCAATACATAATAGTTAAAAAAAAAACCCATCATAAATCTGTCTTTAGAATCCCAAATTGTTACTTCTTGAATCAGGCACGTACAATAAAAAAAATGTGGATGTTATATCTATTTAAGCATGACCTGCTGAGAAGCACAAATGGTGTGAATATTGGGCACTCAAGTGAGAATCCAAAGCTTGGGCATGCTGGGGCAGGTCAGCTAAATTGCCTTGGAGTGTAATGTTTACCCCACTAGTCTTGCAAATCCTGTTTTTTTTTCTTTTTTTTCAAGTAATGACCTTCTTTCAACCAGTGTAACTCATGCTCTGCAAACCCACCACATAAATGTAAATGTGTACATGTATAGAAAGTCTACTTTCAGCAGATGACAGTGTGCACTGAAAAACAGTCACCAAGTCAACAGAGCTGAAGTCACTGCTGTTTTATGACCTTCCTCTCACAGCTTGTTACCATGACTGAGGGCAAACTGCAGCACTTCCTCTATAAATGAGTAAATTAAGATTACTCTTTCTATCCCTCCTCTTGCCACGCAAATGTGTATTTATGCTAGAATGAACCCGGTGCTGATAGATAAGCTGAAGTTGAAACTCCTTGTCCTGCTTGTGTGTAAATGTGGTTCTCCTGTTTGTACAGAGCTCTGATGGGAATAACAGATGCATTGAAAAGCCCACTCTCGTGTCAAAGCCATACTACAGAGTAGATCTCTTCAACAGCCAAATGAGAAATGTCCTGTTTACTTCGGTTCTGGTGAACACGATTGGGAATCATACGGTGGGCCACTTTGGCACCTCAGATGGCAGGATACTCCAGGTAACAGCGTGGTGTCATTATGTATTGTGCTAGAGAGTGTGCTGAATTTTGAATGCATTATACAGTACTAAATAGACGCTTTTAATCATTTCTGCAGGTGCAATGTCCAAAACTGAGAATCCTTACACAAAAAAAAAAAAAAGAAAATCAGTGAAAAAACTGAAAATGTACTGGTAATTTTCTGTCAGTACATTATCCGTTTGTTTGTTTATTTGTTTGTTTGTTTGTTTGTTTGTTTGTTTTTTATGGAAGTTTCCATAAATGGTAAAAGGGTAAAATTCAATGTGTGGTAAAAAAAAAAAAAGGAAAACATAAGTAAAAAATTCATTTTAAAATGGTATATTGCACTGTATTTTTTTTACTGTGCATGACATTACCTCTCTGTTTCACTTGTTTAGGTGATTCTGAGTCTGTATAAGCCTATTATTTTTGCCAACTATTCACTGGGAGAGACTGCAATATCGAAGACCGCAGCTGTGTACTCTGAGGATTCACTTCTCTTTGTGGTTGGAAATAAGGTAATGTTTGTAATACCTGCTGCAGGTACTGCTTATGTGTGGATGAATTTTCTCTTTTATGTCTTTAACAAACTCCTCTTACTCCCTTCCTGATCAAGGTGTTCAGGGTGCCCTCTACGGGACCGGGTTGTGCACATTTCAAGACATGCCCCATGTGTTTGAATGCTCCGGCCTTCATGAACTGTGGCTGGTGTTCGGGAGTCTGCTCAAGGCAGCAGGAGTGTAGCTCACAGTGGAACAAAGAGTCTTGCGGACCTGTCATAACAGAGGTAGATCTGCCACATTGTGTAACTGATAAGCCACTTCATGAAGGTTAAACAAAATGAGTCATAAAGTTCCACCGATCACACTGATTATACCAAAACACAATTTGCTCTTGCTTTATGGTGTCAATTTTATTTACAGTTTTTTCCTAAAATGGCACCCACTGAGGGTGAGACAGAAGTGACGCTGTGCGGTTCAGAATTTCAATCTGCTGTGGGGCTGGCCATCATCAGCGGCAAAACCCACAAAGTTACTGTGGGCTCGGGAACTGTATGCAATGTACTGCCTGAAAAAAGCAGTAGGGAAAGGTGAGTAGCACAGATGGAAAATGTTCCATTCACAGTGTCACACATAGTCCATTTTCTCATGTTGGAAGTACTGCTCAGAAGTGTTGATGCCCTTGATTTTTTTAAAGATAACAGTACTGACTAACCTTTTTTTTTTTTTTAATTTAACTTAAGTGTTAATTCAGAAACTCTTGTTGTTGTCTTATAACCTCAGCACTATCCTTGGTCAAAATAATGTGCTTTTAAAATGTGCAAAACAGAAAAATTAAAAGTATAATTTGCTGTGCTTGATTTTTAGCAACACTTGCAATGGATGGTGCTTTTAGTGGTCAGAGCAATGCTAGTCCATTATATAAAAAATGCCATTTCATGAACAAACCAATACTGACTTTGTTGTATACAGACATATTTAAATAAAATTATAATAATGTATCCCACTGATGTTAGATTACGCATCATGATGGTGGTATAGATTTGATTTTTTTTAAAGTTATCATTGCAGTATTTTGAAAACTATGTCTCTCCAATCATGTATTTTTTTCCCCCAATGTTTTACTTTTTACAGACAGCCCTGCTTTCAGCTTTTGCTTTTGGCCTCCACTACTGTGAGGGACCTTAGAGTCATTTATGTCGTTTAACTCACACATTAAACAATCTCTAGGACTTTCTTCTCGCATAATTAGGAGCATCCTGTCTCAGAGTGATGCTAAAAATTAAATCCAGAATTGGACTTTAAATCCTTCTCTTCACATATAAAGTCCTGAATAATCAGGCCCCATCATTTCTAAAAGATCTTCTAAAAGATCTCGCAGTACCATTTTTTCCCAACACTTCGCTGTCAGAGTGCAGGCTTACTTTTGGTTCCTAGAGTTTCGAAAAGTAGAATGGGAGGCAGAGCCTTCAGATATTAGGCCCCTCTCCTGTGGAACCAACCCCAGTTTGGGTTCAGGAGACAGACTAGGCTTAAAACTTTCCTTTTTGATAATGTTTTTTGATAGCTTTAACTAGGGCTGGATCAGGTGATAGTTTGTGTTTTGTCCTGTTTGTTGTTGAGGTCTCCTTCTGTTAGAAGGGAGTGCATGCTCATAGGGGAGTGCATGCTCATAGAGGATTGTCTGATGATTGGGGTTCTCTAACAGAATTAACAGACATATCATTCCTTGTGTCTCTAATACAGACTAGTGTGCAAAATTCATGAAAAAATACCAAACCAGGACCTCAACATCACTCTGGAAGTGCACGAGGGAGAAGTGGAGGGCATTTACTCTATCGAAGGCACAGCTCAGCTTTCTGGTTTCTCCTTTGTGGTGAGAATGACACTTTGTATTCAGCTTTTAAAATCTTGTCACCCATTCTGTTGGCAATATATATTTATCAAAATGATTTTTATAATGCATTTTGAAATCATAAAGTGATTTATCTCACCTGTGTGTAATCAGGAACCCAGCATAACAGAAATCAAGCCTGACTGTGGACCCATGTTTGGAGGAACGGCAGTTACGCTAACGGGCAAATATCTCAATTCAGGAGTACAAAGAGATGTCCTCATTGGAGACAAAAAGTGCAGCATTCAAAAGTGAGCATCACAGACGGCTACGACACAATTATTTTATTGTGTTCATATATCCATTTAAGGGGCTGGTTAATTGGTTATTGTGACTTCTGTTGCTTTCAGTGTCTCTGAAGGAAGCAGTAGTTTGTCTTCAGTCATCTGTCATACAGAAGCTGCAGAAGCTGCTGAGAAACTACCTGTGAAAGTCCTTATCGACAACCGTCAAGTGACGGCCACTAAGACGTTTACATACACGAATAATCCTGTTATAACCTCTGTACTTCCGAATTGCGGGTTCCAAAGGTATGACACTAAACTGGTTTTACTAATAGGGCTAAAGCTTCAAAGTAGGCGGTATCACTCTTAAAAAATACCACCAAGCTCCTCATCAAAACTAGAAGGTATTTGCACATAAAACGAGTCAATGGTCATTATTGATGTGCTCATTTATACATCCTTACAGAGGCTCCAAGCTGGTGATTAAAGGTCAGAATCTTGACTGTGCTCACAAAACTGTGATTCAGTACACTCCAAAATATCTTCAACAGGTAAGTCAACTTGTGTGAAATTGTAGAGACAGTATTACTAACATTAAACTAATTTTAACCTGGTTTTATACAAACTAAGTTTATAAATGTTTGTCTTGAGAGCAGAAATGTAAAATAAAACTAACTCTTAGACTAATAACAGCATGTTATTTATTTATTTCACTTCAGGCCTGCAATGGAACAAGAAATACCACACAAATGGAGTGCTGGGCCCCTGCTTTTCCAGAAGAAATTCCAGAAAACAGTTTTGAAACTGGACAGATTTCTATTCACATAGATGGGAAAAATGACCTCTGGAAAGGACCGTTTACCTACCACCCTAATGCCAAAATCATTCCCTTTGAAAATGATGACAATGTATTACTTCTAAAACCGGGAGAGACTGAGGTTTCACTGCATGTATGTTTATACACTCGTACACAGTCTTTCCCACATCTGCTTATTAGTACTTTGACATTTATTTGACTGTTTATACAAAAATCTCAGTAACAATAATATTTTGCATTCTTCAGTGTATTATTCTACACAAGATCACAATTACCACCTGTGTTGTAATATTTAAAAAAAACTTTTTTTTCCCATCTGTAACAGCATAAAAAACTGAATACAGTGTACACGTGTATGAATATCACAATGACCATTGGTGGGGTGCCCTGCAAAGTTCAGGTTCTGTTAAATGAACTGACCTGCAGGATTCCCAAAGGCCTTGTTGTTCCCAGTGAGGGGCTGCCTGTTAAGGTAAGAATCATCCTTTTGAAACACTCCAAATCACTTGTGGAAACTGATACTTAGTAAATTTGTTTAACAAGAGTGATCATCTGTTCCACTGCTGCAGGTGTTTGTGAACAGTGAAGTTTATGATGTGGGTACAGTGGTCTTTGACGACAGCCACAACAAAAGTGTGATTGCAGGCATTGTCCTGGGCATCATTGCTGCACTAATAGTAGGTGCTGCCCTTGCATTAATTGTGATGATTCACTTGAGGGAAAAAAAGAGAGGTGAGAAAGACTTTTCTGCTTCTTGATATATTCCAATAAACTGGGATGCTTTGTTGAGCATTTGTGCTGCTAATTTATTCTGTCTTGATCACTGTAACTCACTTTTCATGTACATTTCTCAATCCTCCTTAGCCCTTCAATTGGTCCAGAGCACAGCAGCTAGGCTGCTAACAAAAACTAGCTGGTGCTTGCACATCACCCCTATTCTTGCTTCCCTTCACTGGCTTCCAATAACATTCAGAATTCATTTCATTGTATTAATTACAATGTAAAGCCATACATAGCCAGGCTCCTGCTTATATAACTGATCTGCTGAGACATTATTTCAGCAGTCGGCTTCTCCGATCACCTAATCTGGGTCTTATTTTAAATCCAGAGGCGACCACACTTTTGAGGTTGTAGCACCTAGACTTTGGAACATCAGGTCGGCTGAATCTGGTTTATTTTAAACGACTGCTGAAAAATCTTTTTTATAGGTTAACTTTTTCCTAATCTTTTTCCCATTGTTTTTGGCTATAATTTACACCTAATGTGTGTATGGAAGTATGTAAGAATGAATGTAAAACTGTATGTTTGACTGTGTGTATGCTGGGACCTTTAATGTGTGGTTTTATTCAAACTGTGAAGCACTTTGAAACTGTGTGTTTTAAAATGCATTTTCTTTGTTGATTGTTGAGTGATTTTCATTTACTGAATGTACCCTTTCAGCTGTCATAGAGAATCGTTTATCAACAATGTTGTCACGTAACCACATGGGTGGCAACCTGAGTTCCTCTCAGACAGGTGACTACAGACAGGGTGAGACATCCAAATTCATTAACTGATTTATAAGTCCATAAAAAGGAAACAAATTATAACAGCATTGTACTGCCTAAACCATTTTGGTGCAAAATGTTATTGCTAAATGGTGAACACTTGTCACCAAAATCAAGAATAATGTGATAACGAAGAATTCCACAGTTTCAGTGAAACACCTATAATTTGTATTGGATTATTTGTCAATTTCAATTTGACCATAGTTGATCATTTTAATTTGTTATCCCATTCAGTGAAATGCTTTTATGCTTTTCATTGTTCACCCTTTTACAGATTGTCAATTAATTTTTTTCTCTGTTCTTTGCTTTTGTCTCTCATGCGTTATAGTAGATCTATCCAGTCAAACGTCAGGTTCAGCAGGGCTGGCTTTTCAAGGTTTATTGTACACTGCCAGCACTGATCATCTGTCTGTTCCTTTAATGCCACGAGACAATACCTCAATGGTTAGCCTGAGTTCTGATCTTCTTGAAGAGGTCAAAGATGTGCTAATCCCTGCTGAGATGCTCAGAATAGAGGATAGCCAGGTTATTGGCAAAGGTGTGCCTTTCTTCCAAAATGATAGATATTTTTATTACAGTTTAGCACAGATGTCCTATTAAGTTATTTTTTAAATTCTAATACAGGTCACTTTGGGACAGTTTATCATGGATACCTGATAGACAGCAACAAGCAAGAAATCCACTGTGCTATTAAATCACTGAATAGTAAGTGTTTATTTTATAAACAAAATCATTATTGTGTGCACTGTTGGCCGGTAGACTAAAATGTTTTATTATATGTGTTTTATTAACAGGGATCACAGATTTGGGTGAAGTGGACCAATTCCTCAGAGAGGGCATCATCATGAAAGGCTTCCACCACCCTAACATACTGTCACTGCTGGGAATCATGCTGCCCAAAGAAGGGCTCCCCCTGGTGGTCCTGCCGTATATGAAGCATGGTGACTTGCGCCATTTCATCCGTTCTGAGAACAGGGTAAATTACTGTGGGGACTGTGAATATGCTATGTCCACTTCATTGGAAGTTTTACGATTTCAGAACATGTGCCTAGATTTGGCTAGCTCCTTTTACTCAACTCTTTGTCCTTCACAGAGCCCCACAGTGAAAGACCTGATTGGGTTTGGTCTTCAGGTTGCCAAGGGAATGGAGTACTTAGCCCAAAAGAAATTTGTTCACAGAGACCTGGCTGCACGTAACTGCATGTGAGTGTGAATCATGCACCAATTACTAGCCATGACATGAGAGACTAATAAAGAATAAGTCTCCTTTCAAGAGACTTATTCTTTATTAGTCATAAAGGAATAGTTTCTGCCATTTTAGCTATTTTAAATTTGTGAACACTATTAGAGTTTTTGTTGTAGTCAACTATATAGAACAAAATAAAATTATAAATACAGCTGATGATAAATGCACCGGCTTGTAGGTGTTTTCTATTTTCACATAGGACACTTTATGTGTAGTAGTTTACACTATTTCATCTCAACATAGAGAATATGATTGATATTGACTGACACAATTGTGCACATGCTTTAAGTGTACCAATCTCTTCTCAAGCACACCTTGAGTCTAGAAATATATTATTTGAACAAGAATGTCCTTTCTTAAGATGTTTTCTCTTTACAGGCTAGATGAAACCTTCACAGTGAAGGTGGCTGACTTTGGTATGGCAAGGGACATCTATGACAAGGAGTACTACAGCATTCAAGATCACAAAAGGGTAAAGCTTCCAGTAAAGTGGATGGCCATTGAAAGCCTGCAAACACAGAAGTTCACAACCAAGTCTGATGTGGTAAGTGTGATTAATTAGTCAAGCCAGCAAAAATATTTTTAAATCTATTATGTGTATTTACTGTAGAAATTCCTTGTCTTTTTCACAGTGGTCATATGGCATCTTAATGTGGGAGCTGTTAACCAGAGGTGCTAGCCCATATCCAGATGTGGACCCCTACGACATCACGCAGTACTTGTTGAAGGGACGTCGGCTTCTACAGCCACAGTATTGCCCAGATACCCTGTAAGAATCATACCAGCACCCTCTTAACTATCCCATAACATATTGGCATCATCATCTGTCTTAAATTTATTTAGTAGACTCAGCAATACCCTGCAAACCTCTAGATTGCATTGGATTCAATCCTGTGTTACTTTTGTCACAATGCCCATTATTCAGCAGTGTCCTCACTTGCTTGAACTTTTACTCAGCTTTTCATTTGATAATTTACGCAATTATTCATTCCACAGCTATGTAATCATGCTGGCATGTTGGGACCCGGATCCTGAGTCCAGACCTACCTTCCGTAGCTTGGTTACGGAAGTACAGCACATTCTGTCCACTCTAGAAGGAGAGCACTACATCAGTTTGAAGGTTACCTATGTCAACTTAGAACAGCCGAGGCCTTACCCCCCCCTTATCGGAAATGAGGCTGCAACCTCAGACTTGGACACAGAGAGTAATGCTTACAGCTGAGGGTGCAATGACACAAAACTCTCTGGCAGGATCACAGCATCCAGAGTGAAGTTGGAAAGCATGCAAGAGAAGAGGACAGCTTTCCTCATCAGATACATTTTTGATGTCTACAAACCTGAGTACTCCGAACATTTCACTACTGACTTATTTGACACTGTAGGCATTATAAACTCTAACTGGAGAGAAAGAAATCCCGTCCTGGTTACTACATTTTATTTGTAGCAAAATAGAAACAGCATAGAGACATGATTATCCACAACACAAGTGTGAATGAGACAAAATGAATGTAAAATGTGCTTTTGTTCTCAGATTTGTAGAATAGGGCTAAGTGGTGCGTATATGGTGTTATTCACACATATAGTATGTCTCTAAGTCAGTATATTAAACTGTTAGGATCTATGAATGCTGACTTGTGCTCAGGGGTCAACAGTTTTCATTTTTTGTGTCACACTTCTCTTGTCATATGGGTTAAGTTATATCGTTTTATTTAGGACTACAGAATGTAGACTTATTAAGAAGGGATGTGTACAACTTACATCGCACATGCAGAATAATTCATTCTACACAGATTTAGAGCCACTGATACTCAAAAGCTCTGCACCCACTGAGTTCTAAAAGTGAGCTTTCTGTGCTGTGCAGAAACACATCCAGTGCCTGTAATTATCACTAGAGGGCAACAAACGCCTTATTCTGAAGAATACTTGAGTTGCTGCTGCAGTGATGCTCTGCACTACAGCAGTCATCTCCACAAAAAGGTGTCGCACAAACAGGACAACTATATTTATCTAAACCTTAGCTAACCAAATTCACAGTTTCACTGACTGAATGTAACAAATTCAGGTCCTTTCATTTCAACCAGCACAGCACAACATACAACACATTTTGGGGAATTTCTGTGTCTTTTGCATGTAATTAAAACAATCTCCACAGTACATCAAGCATTCGAAGGTCATTTATGATATGGGCACTGATTTTTCATCTTATAAACGGACACTGTAATGTGGTTTAACCAAAGAAATAGTTTATGTTCACAGACAAGCGTTTCACCAAGGACAATGAATTTGGTTCAAATATATTTGATTTTTGTTATTGCTGCATTTATTTTTGCTGAGTCAAAGATTGAGCTGATCTTTGCACTCGCTTGCACAGTAAAGAGGGTTTTTATGCAAAATGCTTGATGTCATATAATCTTCTCTAAAATGTGTCAACAAAAGAAATATGTCTGACTTGGCCTTATTGTGAATAAACAGTATGACAAAACCTACTGCAGATGGGCAAACAAGAACATTTCAGCTAAAAAAAATCAATTTAAAATTTTATTCAGAGCACTGCAGCAGGTACAAAAGTTCTTCGTGAAAGTGGATCGTCAAAGCCAAAGATGAAAATGATGCTGAGTGCACTGACACAGGTCTGAGGCAGTACAGCTCTTGTTCTCTGCCAGGTAGATAAGAGAAAAAACACAAACTGTTAGAGGTCTGAATAATGTTAGCTCAACCGGAGTGAAAACCTGCATGCCTCTGCCTAATCTGTGTATCTAGCATTTGTAATACTCTCTATGAATAATTTATGGATCTAAAAAAAGATTTTTTTTCCCATCTCTTGCCTTTAGGTACTGTAAAGGTGGCTGCAATAATGACAAGCTCTGGTTATGCTCAGGTACAGGTTTTGAAACAATTTAATGGCCTGGCCTGAAGACTAAAGAGAAAGCAGAAATCTGGATTTTTGTTTGATTTTTTTTTTTAATGTGAACAACTATTGTGTAAGATTTGCTTTTATTTCAGTCATGCTAAAACATGCATAGGATCTCTTTTGTTTATATGTTAATGATCACCTATAGTACAGGAATAAAAAAAATTGTTTTGCTATCAAACATTTTAATTCGTATCATTTTAGAAAAGTATTTTTAGACAGCATGTGATGATGAGGTGAGTTCATGCAGTAATCACTCTGCTTCCACACATGAACCTGAAACAGAGAACTAAGCTGTTTTAGAAAAGAGCTATAAACCACGAGTCTTTATAAAAAATATAATTCATGATGTAACAGGCATTTGGCATTGAAATGATAAAAAATGAAATCAATTTTGGGAATGAAAAATTAAAACTTTTTTTTTTTTTTCCTTTTTTTTTGTTAACATTGTTTTCTTATGATTTGGACCTTAGAGTGATGTACATTTTTATTTCAGCAGATGTACTGGGCAACTGCCAGGTTTCACACTACAAAAAGACATACTATAAATGTGAATTATGTTGTAAGTGCTTGTCCAGCTATGTGTTATATGGATGTTTTAACAGACTTCAGTTGAAACTGTAGTTGGGTCATTTGTTGCTTGCTGAAATTAAATGAATTAATGAATTAAATACAATCCTCATAATATTTATGACCCTAATACTAAAACATGTAATACTACACTCCAAATTATGCAACATGAAAGTATTTTCATTAGACCATGCCCATGGATTTTCCACCTGTCCTCCTTTGATTATTAATGTGTAATAATCGAATCCAATACCAAATTAATGTCGTGAATTAATTTTACCTTACTTGACACTGCACAAAAGGTGCATGGATAATCTAGCCAGTACATTTGGGTTTATCTTGAACAACAGACTTTTGGCAGACAAGAATCACCCATGTTTGGCTTTCAATGTACTTTGTGCTAAATCAGATATACTAAATATGTCAGAGAAATCTCTGCTTCCCACTTGTGATAAGAATTTGTATGTTGAAATGAATGCTATTTTACAAGTTAGAATCAGGTTATTATAGTAACTCCAAAATGATGTAAACATGGCATAAGTCCATACCAAGATAAAACTGAGAACAATAGCAGATATTGATATTTTTTCCCACAGGCACATTAGTACTACTTAAGTAAAAGAAGTTAAATGAAGGAGGACGATTATCAAGTAAATATTATTATATTATTTTATAACTAACCATTCATCAAAACTCAAAGCGATCCTCAGCGTAAACACCGAGTTCCAGTTGGTCTGTTTATTCAGAACTACTAAATACTGAATGTTCCTCTCATGCTTTACACACACAGACACACAAACACCTTCCTATCCAAACGCACAGTGAAGGGGAATAGCTGCACTGAACAGAGAGCAGACCCCTAAAGTGACTGGTCTAAAATTCCTTTTGTTGTCTACAACAGTATATATTCATAAATAATTTAAACTTTTATTTCACACTGCCCTGGTTTTGGAGCAGAGTTTGGCTGAAATCTGCAAAGTGTCATGCAGCAGCTGTTGTGCGATCCATGGCAAACTGGACCAGCAAAGTAACTGACTTCAGTGGAGGTATCCTTCAGACTAAATACATAAACATAATTTGGACAGTTAATTAGCACACTCAGTTTCATTGATAAATAGAATAATGATGATTTGCGATAAATGAAATATTATCATTGATACATACTGTAAGTTAACAGGAGAATGCTCCAGAATCACTGCATGTGAATAGAGACATTTTTGTTTAAAATCGGGAGCTGAAGGAACGGACAAGGTGCCAACATCTAAATGTTCCACTGTTTGTAATGCCACAGAGCAGTTGCCAATTTGTTTTGGCTGATGATAAGCTGAGTGACACGGTTGGTGTCCATGTTCAACATTTGGTTTTTATTTTAGAGATATCTGGTCATAGACACTCCACAGTTTTTTGGTATACAGAGAAAGAAGAGTGAATTAAAAAGAGTGCTTAAAGTAGCATTTGGGGACTGATTTTCAAACAGCAGAATGGTGACAAAGTTCTGCCAACCAGTCTTCCTGCAATTTGTCTGTGATTCATACAAAGCTTGATGGTAATGATAGAGTCATTTAGTGAAGTTTTGTTGTATGTGGTGGTACCTGACATCAGATGTCTACATTGGCCTGAGATGTGAGAAAAAAAAAACTGAACTTACCTGAATCACAGTTGTTGAGCTCCTCCCTGCAGGTGTTTGGGCTGTGCATACACTCGCAGTGTGAAGTTTTCATCATTGCTCAAGGTCTCCCAGTTTTTCAAGCTGTTACTCAGAAAAAATATGCAGAGGGAGATGGAGAATATAATGAGAATATATGAGAATATAACAAGATTGTGCATATTTAATTACATACTAACAAATTTGCATAGTGTTTGTCTGTCTGGTGGTTTCTCCTCATATACCTTTGTATGAATTTATGTAACATTTAACAAATCAAATTTAAAGCCTTCTGCATTTTTGTACTTAATATTTCCTCTATATTTCAGACAAAAAAAAAAAGAAAAAAAGAAAATGCCAAAATATTATACAGTCAAAAGGAATTAATTTCACAGCACTCTAAACTACTTCTTGTTTATTTGATTTTAAAATTATACATCAAAGGCAATCTGGTATTTTCATGTCATTAATGTACATTTTTCTTAAGTAATGGACTAATATAATCTAGTCCTTTACATATTAAAAAAAAACATATTTTCTTTTCAGAATACCTTGCATGCGAATTTCAGGCTTTCTCACACCTCTGTTCTCTGAATTGAATCCCCTGTCCTTGAGCTTGTGTACCATCAGTAGCTACCTGAATAGCGAGGCAGTCTTCCTCCCTCTCCATTTCTCTTCTCCATTGTTGCATTGCAGTTAGAGGGAGGATGAGGAGTAGGGAGGTCACAGATGGAGAGAAGTGTTCTGTTTGTTCCTGTCTCTGCTCTCTGAGTGAATGTCTCCACAGATGGGATTATATTGAAAGGCAAACACAAATTTGCAGAGCAATGAAAGTGCTTTAGAACCACAAGGCCATGCACACAGTTAACTGTTCTTGTTTTTTATTTATTTATTTATTTTTCATTTTGAGTTTTTCTTCAGCCATCATCAGTGCGCTAATGGATTTTCTGGCTTACAAAACGCAGATGTGGATTACAGTATTCATCCACATGCTAAATGTGTTATTATGACACATAACAACAGACATGCAATTAAATGTGATCAAATATTGAATATGTTCTAATACTGTATGCAGCCATTGCCATCAAAACTCATGCACTCTGATGTTTCAACTGCATATATGGCTATGAAAATGTATATCCACATACAAACTGTTGAGGTCATGTGTATGTTCTTTCAGTATCCTACATTTTAAACTTTAGTTACACAGACCTGGCCTGCCTGACTCTTTTAATCCTCCTTCTGTTTCAGTGGAATCATGCATAGGCTCACAATGGTGTGCCTATTGTGAGAATGTGAAATTCCTGGTTAGATAGTGACAGGTTACATATATGCCAAATATATAATTATAGAAACAAAATAATGGAGTCCCTTTTAGACGAAAAAATGCTTTCTTTAAGGGAAATGCCTGATAAAATGTTGTAAAAACAAAACAATAATCTTTGTTAAACATTTTATTATCAAGTTTGCCATCATGTAATAGAATTAAACTGTGGCAAACGTGTTGGCACAGTCCTGCTCTATGCTATGCTTTGCTGAGTTTGGTTATTTATGGATACATCTTTGGCCCATGGTATTTTTAGGTGACAGAATAAAATCCTGAACTCATGGCATACCAATGGCTTTCCTTTCCATTTCAAGTTAAATATGGATAGATCTGTTCTGCAAGTGAACACATCAGACAACCCTTAAACAACCAGATTTAGCTAAAATAGACCTTTTACAGAGCAACCATTTTGACATTACATGACAGACACAGTTGTTGCTAATGATGTTAATGCATGTTTTGTTCTATTTTGGTACAGTGCCTTAATTAATTTGATTAGTAACACCTATGGTGTTATTAACTACTGTTTCAGACCAAATTGGCTGCTGGGATAAAAGGTCTATTAAGAGGATAATGACTGAATGCTGGCATGCATTCAGTCATTACCATTGTTCATCAAGGTACAACTACACAACTGTCTGCCATTTGTGAAATCACATATATATATGTATATATATATATATATATATATGTGTGTGTGTGTGTGTGTGTGTGTGTGTGTGTGTAGAAATAGATAGATATAGATATACTGTAGATCAAGGTTTTTCTAGAAAAATTCAAGAAAATTCATTGATAAAGTCTATTCAAGAGCTAAATGTTTATTTTATTATTAACGCATGCAAAGTATTTAATTCAATTATACACATATAATACATGTATATGTATTATACGTGTATTGGTAAATTTTATATACATATACAGTGGTGTGAAAAAGTGTTTGCCCCCTTCCTGATTTCTTAGTTTTTTGCATGTTTGTCACACCTGTTGAATCACAAAATCACTTAAACAGAACCTGCCTGACAAAGAGAAGTAGGCTAAAAGATCTCAAAAAGCAACACTTCATGCCACGATCTAAACAAACAGCTGAGAAACAAAGTCATTGACATCGATCAGTCTGGAAAGGGTTACAAAGCCATTTCTAAGGCTTTGGGACTCCAGTGAACCACGGTGAGAGCCATTATCCACAAATGGAGAAAACTTGGAACAGTGGTGAACCTTCCCAGGAGTGGCCGGCCTACCAAAATTACTCCAAGAGCGCATCAACAACTCATACAGGAGGTCACAAAAGAACCCAGATCAGCATCTAAAGAACTGCAGGCCTCACTTGCCTCAGTTAAGGTCAGAGTTCATGATTCAACAATAAGAAAGAGACTGGGCAAAAAT
>VUQI01038466.1:0-11413 GCA_015106735.1 Paratilapia polleni | reverse complement strand
CCTGACGCCTCATTGGAAGCTTCACAGTGAAACCTGCCTGAATCGAATGAGCTCGGCTTTTAAATACCAGCTCTGAATCCAAAAATTCACAGCCTCATACTCAGATTTCTTTTCCCCCAGGCAGCCACTGGTTTCCATAAAAATCAACCTGCACCACAGTCACCATTTAGGGTGGGGTTGCAAGTTATGATTATTATTGATTACATTGATTGTTTTGAAGACTCCACATTATCTTCTCTGCCAAGAAGTTCAAAAGCTCATAAAACAAATCATCAGTTCACAGTAATCAACAAAGAAAACAGCAAATCTGTTCTTCTGAAACAATGAAATCTGCCAATTTTGGGCATTTTTTCATACTGTTAAAGAAAAGCAGCAAGTGATTATCAATTATTTCTTGTGACAATCACACAGGTGCTTACAGTCAAGACCAAAAATAAACCAAAAAAGCAACACAATCACTGAGTGAAAAATTGTTTAATAAATTACCCAGTAAAGATTTGTTACTAACAGATTTACACCGTATATACTACACTATCACACAAGTCCCCTCTATTGATTATGGCTAAATAAACCACTGAAAACCTAATGAACAACACCCACATTTGGTCAAAACAACTCGTTTTTTGTTTTTTTTTGGGTGTGACTGATGACCAGTTGTTTTTATACTCATGGGTGCTGGGTAAACCTGACTGATCCAGGACTGTGTATCAGAGCTGGCTCAGTAAGTTTTAGATTGAGGTACGACTCTGAGGAAAAGTGCTGCCTTAAGGACAAACTCAAGGAACTATGTCCCCTCTCTTGTCGCTCCATCACCTGTGAGCTTCATATCTCGCAAAGATAAAAATAAGAAACTGGCACATCAGAGCACTTTGAAACTTCTTGTCAACAAGAAGGAAAAAAAAATACATCTGCCAACACTGACACTGATGATCACTGCGAGAAAGCGAGGTGAATCTCTAGCAGGAGATGTGGGAGCTTCTTCTTTGTATTATAATATCAGGGGACAGGCTTTTATCCCATGTTGACCCAGGACCGGGTACATTATATAGATTATTACCTACAACCCAGTTTGCAAAAGAGTTAAGATAATGTGTAAAATGTAAATAAAAACACAATGAATTGATTTAAAAGTCATTTAAGCCCCGAATTTGATTGAAAATATTACAAAACACTGAGAATAGCATTTTATTTGAAAAACATATGCTCATTTTTAAATTTGATACCAGCAACCTGTTTCAAAAAAAGTTGGGGGAGAGACAAAAAAAGAGCACCTGGTGGAATCATTTCACAATTAATTAGGCTAATTAGTAACATAAATATGTAAAAGCATCCCAAAGAGGCTTTCAGAAGTAAAAACTGTGGGTAAAGGGCTCAGAGTTTAGGAAGAACAGTTCTCAGTGTTTTTTGCAAAGAATTTGGGGATTTCATCAGCTACGGTTTATAATCTGGACAGAACTCTGTACAGGACAGACTAGCCTGCAAAAATAGTTTTTAATGGCTGTGATTTTCCAGCCATCAGGCAGCGCTGCATCAAAAACAAACATGAAATCCCTGCATGGGTTCTGTCTTCTCTGGGCCTGAACTCATTCATGATGGACTGAGGCAAAGTGGAAAACTGGGCTCTGGTCTGACCAAACAAAATCTGAAATTCCTTTTGGAAATCATGGATTCTGCATGAATCACCAGGTTAAAGAACAGAGGAACCATGTTGTTTGTTATCGGTTTATATCTTGTTTATAAATTACATACTAAGAGTAATGCTTTATAAATGATGAATTAAGCATTTACTAATGCCTTACTAATGCTAACCCATGTTTTTGCTCCAAGCTTGAGATGTGTTGCTGACATCAAACTCAAAATGAGCATATATTTTTAAAAAAATATCTTCTACAATATTTAGATGCTTATTTCTTAAATATTTTACTTCTTTTCGATCTTTAATATCCCAGCTTAAAAACAGAAAGAGTTTAGAAATGAAACCAGAAATGATAACTAACCACCATCCTAATGTGGATGAGGGACCCAGCAGTGGTCTGAAGACAACAGCCAGGAAGATAATGATTAGAAAGATGGGAAAAAAAAGTGGCAGTATGTATGTTTAAAAAAAAGGATTTAAAGACTGAAAGACGACAAACTCCTGAACAGCAGAGAGTGGGACAAAAAGAAGTGAGACAGAAGAAGGAGGAGGGGGATAAAACAGTTTGACAGAGTTTGAGTTACAACTTGCTTTTCCTTCTGTCATAACACAGAGATGCTTTTCTGTGGAAAAGCATTGGGGGGCTGACAGACACTCTGTGGTCAGCACTACAGAAACTACGAATTATTACTCCTGGCTAATTTAATCTTAAAGCAACAGCTCAACATTTTGGGAAAAAATGTCTTATCTTGTATCTTGTATACTGTCAGTTGCATTTTGTTTTCTTTTATGAATTGTAGCACATTTTATTCTGTTTTCTATGCTTTGAATGCTTTTCTTTGCCTGTGTGAGGCACTTTTAGTTCCCTCTTTGGAAAAAATGAAGTTACCTTGCTTCCTTCACTCACACTGCAAGACTTGGCCCTCAGATCTGTTTTTTTTTTTTTTTTTTTGGCAGTACATTTTTTTTTTTTTTTTTTAAAGTGGCCAATATCAGATTCCAGTGTGAACTCATCACAGTTTACAAAATGACTGAATGCCCAAAAGGGACAATGCAATATTACACACAGCATGCTGTCGTACTGAATCAAACATGAAGACCACTGAAGTCATCGTTTTCGGTTTCAGTTTCATTTGTAGATGTGTGTTGGAAACCCAAGAATTTGTGAGCAGATAATAACAAAGATAAGGAAAATATATCCTTTTTTTTATTTTGAATTTTTGTGGAACAATAGCTGCTATTTCTGTAGGGAGAGCCATCAGGCGGCTCCAGTGGCTGATAGCTAGTAACCAGAGTTGGGTCTCCAGTTATGACCCAGAGACTTAAACAGGAGTCTTTAGTTAACGAGTATGGCAGACTGAAAAAGGCAGACATGTTCAACATACTCTGTGTTGTCAGGAGATGGGTGATCACCAGTGGACTAGCCAGTGGTGAATACAGTGGCCTAGTGCCCGGTTGATTTGCACCTTGACGTGGTCCGAGATCTTGCATGAGCGAAAAAAGCTTAGTAGTGATTTCATATTTGCAACACTAGTGTCTCTAGTAAGGCAGTACAAAGGCTGAAAAAAATCCACATTGGAGGTGAACACTATTAAGCAGGAGACTGTACATAAAAGATGGATGTAGCCACCGTGACGTCACACTTTGGTTTGCAAAGTTTGGTTTTTGAAGCTGTTTTCACCATTGCCATCTTACCTTTTTGAAACCAGATGTTCCAAGTGTGGGGTGGACCTGAATGAGAAGGAACAGTGGATCCTCACACAATATTGGCTTCTCAGTCATAAGGTAGGCCCGCTCTAAAGCACATCCTGCTTCTTTGCCCCTTTTTTAGGATCTTCATTTACAAAGTAAACATTATGTTGTATTTAGTATTACTTGAAACTGGCGATTGAAGCCATAACCTGAGTTCACAGGTCAAGTGAGCTGAGGCCCATTTTCACAAACACTTTTACACAATCTGACTTCTTTTGCAACCAGAGAAGTTGCCCATTACTGGCCATTAGAAAGAATGCAGGTTTAAGGCACTTCCATAAAGGCTTCATCTTTCAAACCCAGAAGCTACATCAATCTTTTATACAGTCTATGATGTGTACACGGATGTTAGGCTTATATCACTTACTCTTTCTTTAAATTATCACTGTTTTGCTGAAGTTTAGTCACTAAAACTTTGTTATATTAAAAGATTACGTTTTGAGTTAAACCCTTTTGTAACATTAACTACATGTTAAAAGACAAACTTTTCCGATTTGCAATGAGCAGCTTCTCTGTTTTCTTGGTTACCACAGTGAAGACACTAATTGTTTCCTAAGAAGGTCAAACACTTACAGGAATGCACCTACGTAAAAAGTGCCCAGCTTAACCCTTTTAGAAACTGACCAATCCTCTTGCATTTTTCAGGTGAAGACAGGCTGTTTACGAGGACTGAAAAATCATCTTTTGTTGATATTCAAAAAAGTGCACAGAAAGTCCATACAGTTACCAGTAAATGCCCTTAAACTGCATGGAAACAAGTATATGTCTATATAAATATTTCTGTCTACTTGCAGAGCCAACACACAGAAAACACAAGGCTATGAATCTAGGACCGAATGGCTTGAAGACATGAGTGGAAAGCAACTTTTAATCAACACTAATCAGGTTTAAAGCTGGCGTTTCACTGTCTGTCCGTCCATCTGGTGAGTATGATGAGTGAAAGGTCATGTTTTCCTCTGGGATCTGCTCCACAGATCTGTTTCAGTCCAAGATGATTCGATTTTAAGTGCAGAGTTTTGATAAAAGATAAACAAAGTGTTCTGGAGGCTGCAGCTCTGACATTTAAATTGCACTGACCTCGACTTTTCACAGCTGAGTTGTAGGTTTGTGGTTTCTCTGTGTATCTCTGTTTTTAAGTCTCTCGCCAAATTACCAATTCACCCTAGTCTCCTTAATTCAATTTATTAGTGTCCAAGCTCCCGTCCTTGCAACAACCAATCAGATCAGCCCAGTTAGGAACCACTGGAATGTTTTGTGGAGACGAAGACATGAACGACTGCTGGCATGAAACCAGTTGGTCAGAAGGAATCCAACAACGGATTTGTAAACTGTAAGATGGTGAATTAGTGTGGGGTTGATGACACTCCTGTCAAACCAAAAAAAACTACAACCAGTGGAGCTTGGCACAGTACTTCCTGTCATTCAGTCAGTCCCTTTCAGAAATATTTATATCAATTTACTCTATAATTAAAAAAAAAAAAGCATCAGAAAATGTTAGCAGGACAACACCAGCTGAAAACAATATCATTCTTTTAACTCTAATTTTGTGCAAGTCTAGAAGTCATTTATCAGGTGAACAATTTCCACTAGAGTGAGTGGACACCACTGTTTCCTCAGCAGTACCAAAGATGTACCGAGTTTGGCTTTTTTGCTGTTGCCATTTAGTCTTTTGGAGCCCGAAGTGTCGTATGGGAGGTGGAGCTACACGTCCATACGGCAGCGACTAGTCAATCACTAAGTAGCCATGCCCTTAAGCTTACCCTGGTCTATTGTCAATTTTACGCTAAATGGAGCCAAAATTTACAAAATAAACATCATGCTGTATATAATAAGACTTGATACTAGCTTTTGAGACCATAAATATCGTAGGGTCTTTACCCTAAAATATAAAGCACCTTGAAGCGACTGTTGTTGTGATTTGGCGCTATATAAATAAAATTGAATTGAATTAAATAAACTCATCAGTAAAAGTGTTTAGATCAAGTTGATCATACTTCTATAATATCTGACTTATATTTGCAACCAGAGCTGCCCCTACTGGCCATCAGAAAGATGGATATAATCTATAGATCAACTCAAAATCCTGAATTTTTTGTACTGTTACATGTTTAGTTCATCCTATTTTTACACTGTACCTACTAGTGAAAAAGTAAAAGCAAAGGTTGGAAGTAGTCAAACATTGTTATAGCACCACACAGCTTCTAAAGCTGAGTTGATAGTCAATCAAAGGGATTAACAGAGTCCCACCAGGCTTAGATTTTAAACCTGCCTTTAAAAAATAAAAAATAAAATCATAACACAGACCTATATGACACAAATGCAGCTCTCAGAATTATTAGCAACTTATAGGCTCCAAACATGTGAAAGTAGATGCAATGTCATAGCAACATGCCAATAAGATGCTGTTTGTTTTCAGTATCCTATATTACAATGCAAAAAATATAGGAATTTATGCTTACAGTAGGAGTGTTTTCCTTATTTGAAGCTATTGGCCTTTTTATGTGATGTATGCATGAGAAGTTATTAAGCGTTAAATGAAAGATTTAAAATTGGGGGAACACTGCTGCAGAAATTGACTGAAAATGATTAACTGACTAATGGTTTCATTACTTATCTTAATAGAAATGCTCAAACCCAATGACCGGAATGAAATAAAAATCAATCCATAAACTTGTAGATGTTTTGGAAAATTATCATTTTGAATTTAACAGGCTTAAAAGGGGAAAACTCGTCTGGATTTGGAGTTGAGCAGAGCCCCGAGCCAGACTGGATTTGGGTCCATTTCTTATCGTCTTTTTGGGCGTTGAAGGCGGTGGAGAGCTTTTGCTGGATGCCAACAGCTCAGAGAGTTGAGGAGGAGGAGGAGGAGGAAGCTCCACTAAACATAGAAACAAGAGTTCTCCGCCAACTCCAAGCCACACAGAGCCCAACATCTAAAACCAAACCCAGTGATTTTCACCAAGCTGTTCACTGCACAGACTACACCCCCGGCTATTCCTCCCTCTCTGCCTCAGTTTCTCCCTCCATCCGTCGCTCTCAGAGGTCAGCTTTCAGAGAAATATCTCCCCATGTGAATGAATATTAAAGCGGCAGCTGTGTGGGAGGAGAGGTGAGCGGGGTGAACGCCGAGAGGATTCATTCACATCACCCATCCTCCGTTTTTAGTGTTCAGGCAATTAAAATTCATCGTTGGCAGGCTGGAAAATGGAGATGATTGTGTGGTCAAATGTGGGAGCAGAAGAGGCTTTTTAATGCATCTTTTAATTTTAATGACTGCTGATGATGTGGATTAATGTGTCTGTCGTGCAGAGGACGATGTATGGAGAAGCTTTGCATTTATTCAACCAAAAAGTCAAAAGGGCAAAATTATTGGTGAATCAATTTATTATTTGTTAACTTTTAAATGCATGAAAAAGATGAAACCAAATCCTTCTATTCTAAATTGAAAGTCCTTGAAATATTGATAACTGCATGTACAAAATGTTTTTCCTTTAGGAGGCTTTTTTAGTGCTTACAGAGAAGTGTCAGGGTCCTGAATGTTTAAAGAGTCTTTATGTTCAATTTAAGTTTGTTGTGGTGTCCATCTGTACCATCAGAAAGCCAATGGACATCTTTTAGTGCTCCTTTAGGTGGTTCTAGTTGTCATTAAGGACGCTGTTGAGTTCCTTTTGGAGGATTTAGTGGTCCATAAAGACAAAGAACAGGTCCTTTAGGTGGTCCTTGTTATTGAGGACATGTTAAGCATCTTTCCAGTGGCTTAAATGACCCTTCTGATTGTAGAGAGTCTTTAGGAGATTTATGGTGATCATTCAGATGATTAAAGACTTAACACTCTGTACCAGCATCATTAAAAAAAAAATCCAAATGGGGGATACAACAAGGTTCTGGAATAACTACTGTACAACTGTACAGCTTACTATACCAGCTCATCTAATGACCCACAGGTGTTTAACAAGACAACCTATCCCCATAAATCTCCTAAAGACAGTGGGGAACTTCCTTAATCAAAATCTCTAGAATATCCTCACTGACTACTAGAACATATAAAAGGACCCCTTTTCCAGCAGTGCTGAGCTGGTTCTGCCTTTGTGCCTTTTGTACAGGTTTGAGAAGTTATTATTTAACATTACTAGCAAAAGTTGGGATAATTTCTCTGAAAATCAGAGAATCAGTGGGCTGCATCTGCCAATCATTGGTTAATTTTTTGAATCTGGCACTCCCATAGCCACTGATGTCAGTGGTTCCAACTTTGGGCTGAGCAGTTTCATGGTGCTGGCATTGGTGGAGAAGAAGTATAAGGGATATTCGTTGGATTTTCTGAGGTAGATATCAAGTCACACTGAAATAAAACAAAGTGACTAAGGACCTTCTATAAATTCCAAAATAGCCACCAAAACCTCTGAGAGACTTTAATGAGGTTTCATCAGGTGGTTGAACAGGTGTGGGTTATCAAATGGTCTGTTAAGAAGATATGCCATTTCCACAGATGTCCAGCCATCTAAATGTCCTAAAGGTCCTCTGGAACATCTTAAAGGATTAGTGTAAGCACCAGAAAGACCTTTAAGACCTTATCAATAATAATACCCTAAGGAACTTAAGTTACTTGTTTTTAAACTGCTACCAGGTCTCCAAAAAAAACTTTAGAACATCCTCACTGATTTCCAGAACCTCCAAGGATGCCCTCTGGATTCTTTGAGGTACAGATGGACACCAAGTCAAACTGATTGTCTTAGAACCTTTAGGATCTCCTAAATTCTCAGGAACCACTAAAACATCTTACAGGGAAAAACAATAGAACCTGTACTGAAATCAGCAAGGTCTTCCGTGCCTTAAGGACCTTCTATTTCTCAGTAACCACTAAAACCTTTTAGATACCTTATTGGGTTCCTTTAGGTGGTTGAACACATATAGGTAATTAAATGATATAGTAAGATGTTCCTCTGTGGGAGGGATCATTTAGCACACCATTTTGACATATGTCCAACCATCTAAAAGTCCTACAGACCCTCTGGAGTTTCTTAAAGGATGACTAAAACCACCTGAAAATCTTTTGACACCCTTACAAGAATTTACAGAATTTAAGGTTGTTGATCCTAATGTATGACTAGATCCTCTAAAACAACCTCAAGAATATCCTCCGTGATTACTACTACCTCCTAAAGCTTGATTTAGACTTCTACCGTGAATCTTTGTAGAGCTTACGATGTAACCTACGTAAATGGCCGACATTGCCGCCGTTTATGCTTGTGCGTGGTGCATTGTGTATAATTACCTTGTGGTTGTGTCCTGCTGTTTTACATGCGGTGCTGCCACGGTAGAAACAAATAAAATGTTGGGACTTTTTTTTTTCCTCTCCTCGGTCCCCGCTCTTTGTTGTAGTCAGTTTATTTCAGAGGCAAACATATTTATTCCTCAAATTTTTTCCACTTCTTTGTACATTCCCTCACGTCAATTCCAATAGTCAATCTCCCTTCCAGATTTTGCTGAAATTTGTGAATCCTTATACTGATGCTGTGATTATTATTATGTGAAGGTGCTCAGTGATGTTCCTTGCCAGATGTTTAGCTGTTTAAACATGCAGTCTGGGTTCAGCTGCTTGACTCTCAAACACAATCTGAGACTTGAAAATATTACTTGTGTCTGATGACTTTACTGGTCAAAATTTTGCAATGCAGTCATCAATAACACTTGTCAGAGCACAGTGAAGCTTACAATCTGCTTTACACCTCCATACTGTCCTTTCATTTGGTTTAGGTTGTTAGTTTTACCCACAGAGTGGAAGGAAGCTCTCTGCGGCTCAGACTCAGTGAAGTCTTAAATCCTCCAGAGAGGACAGAGTTGGTGCTGCGGGGAAACGGCGAGTCTTTAACCAACTGCCGAGCCCTGAAGGAGACAGAAAACAGACATCTTGTGCAGCTAAGTGGGACATTTTTCTGACAGCAGCAGACAGTCTGAGCATCTCTGCAGCTTTCTGTGAGGTTGTCCGACACCAACGAGACAACTTTACAACTTCAACAAGGCTGAGAGCATCTGTGCAGAGACACCAGCCCTGTCCTGAACTGTCACTGCTCACATTTGCTTTAATCCTGCATCAGTCCTGCTTCCTGTCTCCATGCCTCTTTCCACACTGTTTATCTCTCCTGCCTGAGAATAAAAACCCTGGAAATGAACAGATTGTGTTTGCTGCGTTATGAAATCAAAACAGCGTTCAGCTTATTTTCAGCTCCAGATAACAATAATAACAGCAGCGCCACAGGCTGCAGAGAGCAGCCTGGCACATATGGAGGTGTGACCGAGGATGAGTTTCATAAGCAGCGGAGAATATGTAAAAGAAATGAAATATTTATCAGATACCTGTTGCCTATGGCTATTATTATGGTTATTATTATTATGGAGTCACTGCTAAAGGCTGGATCACTACTCTCTGTCTGGATACATGTGAATATTGCTTACAGGAGTGCAACAATCTGATGTTTCTCTCTTGATTATTGATTCCAAAACTTAAACTCAGAGATCTGAGACAGAGTACAGATCTGACAGAAGAGCTCTCTTTTTCAGTTACAAAACTACTTCATTGTTTTGAAAACTATTTTACTATTAATATTGATAATTGATAATTAATATGTGAGCTATATTTAAACATTCATCTCCAGAACTACTGAAATTCCCCAAAGCCACCTTAAGTTGCAGCATGCTAATAGGTTTAAGCTAACTTTAGCAGATTTAGGCCCATTTCCACCTTTAAAAAATCTCTGCTTAATGCTTAGTTACTTCTGCAGATATCACAGAAGCCGCACTATAAAATATGATTATTAAATTCACTTTATTTTGTATAATTCTACTTCATAAAACTACTTCTCCACAAAAACACCAGCTTTCAGACCGTAAAAAAAATTTTTTTATTCAAAACAACTGCAACGGCAATGGCTGGAATGTGCCATTCAATATTTTGGTTTTTAACTGATCGTCTCTTGAAGCTACTAACCAACTTACTGAGTTTTTTACAGACTGAAAAAAATTTTAACGGAAACTGAAAATGGAGGGTGGTATGCCATGTGTCCAAATGTGTCTGTGAAATTTACCCAAATTATTATAAATAACATTTTTTGTATGACAGAAAAAGAAAAAGAAAAAAAAAATACTAAAAGATATATAATGCAACATGCAAAAACTAGGCTGAAGTCCAAAATCCTATTTATTTATTTAACTTTTTTATGGTTCATAAACGAACTGTGTCCGTACTTTGTGGTTTAGTAATGATGACTTCTGATAAAAACTCCACTGGGTTTACAAGAAACCGCTGATCGATCACAGATCACACAGCGTTATCGCCACAGGCCAAAGACAGAAAAGTCGCCAGCGTCAATGTGGCAGCAAATTTTGGTGGCTGACTGGTCAGGTTGCACCCCCAGGTGTGTGTGGCTGTGCTGAGCGGGGGTTTTCCCCTCACGGCCGAGAGGATTGTTAGACCAGGATTTGGGGCAAAATAGTGTGCTGTTTATTTGCAGTTTATGCATCAGAAGCTGGTCAGTAAACTGCATTTTTTGCAGTTTACTACATCGATCAGGCATAACATTATGACCACTGACAGGTCAAGTGAATAACACTGATTATCTCTTCATCATGGCACCTGTTAGTGGGTGGGATATATTAGGGAGCAAGTGAACATTTTGTCCTCAAAGTTGATGTGTTAGAAGCAGGAAAAATGGGCAAGCGTGAGGATTTGAGTGAGTTTGACAAGGGCCAAACTGTGATGGCTAGACGACTGGGTCAGAGCATCTCCAAAACTGCAGCTCTTGTGGGGTGTTCCCGGTCTGCAGTGGTCAGTATCTATCAAAAGTGGTCCAAGGAAGGAACAGTGGTGAACCGGCGACAGGGTCATGGGCAGCCAAGGCTCACTGATGCACGTGGGGAGCGAACGCTGGCCCGTGTGGTCCGATCCAACAGACGAGCTACTGTAGCTCAAACTGCAGAAGAAGTTAATGCTGGCTCTGATAGAAAGGTGTCAGAATACACAGTGCATCA
>VUQI01038465.1:0-11870 GCA_015106735.1 Paratilapia polleni | reverse complement strand
CAGATTACAAATGAAAAAAAAAAAAAAAAAAACTGGGACTAACAGACAAGCCTATCTGAACCTGAGATTTCAGGGTATGCTCAGGCTATAGGTGCATCCTCGAAAACCCACTCAATGCATGTGCAGATATACTGGTCAGGACATCAACATATAAAGCAATTAGCTTATGGCTTTTAGACACTGAATGAGATATGTAGTGAGCTCAAACTTTCACATGGCTATCTTTATATTCAAGCATCAAACAAAACTATCTAAAAAAATGCACATATACTTAAATTGAACAAGCTATGCTTGCTGGCTACAAATAGGCTGTGTCTATGTTATGATAGTGGTTTTGACTGACCTTCTCCCTGCTTGTTTATTTTTCAGCGTTTAGCTTCCTTTCTTCCCTCCCCTGCCACTCTACTCCACCTTTCTTCAGTTTTAACATTATTTGTAGGAAAGCAGGTTGTCATTGTGTGCCTTGGTGAGAGAGGGGGGCAGGTTACATGTCATCTATGTGCATCTTTGGGGAGCACACTTACATGCCACTGACAGTGTTTCAAGCGCATAGGTAAGTGTCACAGAGTCCTGCATGATTCTGTATTCTGAAATTTCCATCAACTCATTCCTACTTTTTTTTTTAAATATAACTGCTCCAGATTGCCAGTCCGCCACTGCTCATGATTGTTGTTTATAAATCTCATTCATCCTGAATTTGTAATCAGTGCATAAGCTTGATTTTCACTCCCATCTTTAGCCACAAATTAAGTCATCCTTAGCATATAAAAAGATGTACCAAGTTATTATTATTTTTAAAGTAAAAACACCCAACAAAAGAAGAATTGCAGTTTCACCAAATGTAACACTGAAACACTCAGTGATGAAAAGGAAATGTGTTTTATATGTTGGTATCATAAAAAAAATGCTTTGACTACAAAAAGTTTAGCAATGTCCAACAATGCCAGGTCAGCCATTCTTACTCACCACCATTATGCACAGCTGCAGCAATCTGTGGCACCCAGTAACAAAGAATAATAACTAGAGCACTGTTCTAGTGTGGAGCTGAAGTGTACAGAGTAATTCAAGGTGTGTGTCAATAACAAATACAAGCTCTGTGAAACTGGCTATTTTCCAGTTATGTAAAATTCCGTCTCGCCTTACTTTTCAGTTCCACTTCACCATAGCAGACTTGGCTCACTCTACAAACACAAGGTCTGAAGTCCTTCATAAATACCAATTATCTGTGGTGAAAAAAGCTTACATGGTTTTTGTGTGTACACATATCAGTTCAAAAGAAGTACAAGAGAAAAAAGGGAAAACATGACCCTTTTTAAGTGGAAGGAAGAGCAACAAAAGCTCTCCAGTGAAGGAGTAGGTGAAAAAAAATCTTGTATGAAGAATTGCAGAACCTCTCTCCACAGATCTGTAACAGACTGATACCATATACACCCAGGACGATTGTGACTGTCATCAAAAATGGGAGGCAAAATAAAAACATAAAACACTGAACATGTGTTCTTAAAAAGATGATCAGAAGATGATGATGTTTTAAATCTCAACATCTGAATTACATTGGACTGAGCAGTTCTCATTAGTTTTGTTGGATGTGCATTTGAGATTGTATTGTGTTCCTTCTAGGAAATACACACATACAGTGCCGTGAAAAAGTATTTGCCCCTTCACTACAGGCCACACCCAGGCCCGACTATTGCCAGACTTGTTGAATCAAGAAATCACTTAAATAGAACCTGTCTGACAAAGTGAAGTAGGCTAAAAGATCTCAAAAGACAACACATCATGCCACAATCTAAAGAAACTCGAGAACAAATGAGAAACAAACTCACTGACATTTATTAGTCTGGAAAGGGTTACAAAGGCTTTTCTAAGGCTTTGGGACTCCAGTGAACCATGGTGAGAACCATTATCCACAAATAGTGAACCTTCCTAGGAGTGGTCGGCCTACCAAAATTACCCCAAGAGCACATCAATGACTCATCCAGGAGGTCACAAAAGAACCCAGAACAACATCTAAAGAACTGCAGGCCTTACTTGCCTCAGTTAAGGTCAGTGTTCATGATTCAACAATAAGAAAGGGACTGGGCAAAAATGGCCTCCATGGGAGAGTTCCAAGGCAAAAGACACTGCTGACCAAATAGAATACAAAGGCTTATCTCACATGTGGCATAAAACATCTTGATGATCCTCAAGACTTCTGGGAAAATATTCTGTGGACGGACGAGAAAAAAGTTGAACTTTTTGGAAGGTTTGCATACAGTTACATCTGGTCTAAAACTAACCCAACATGTCATAAAAAAAAACATCATACCAACAGTCAAACATGGTGGTGGTAGTGTGATGGTCTGGGGCTGTTTTGCTGCTTCAGGACCTGGACGACTTGCTGTAATTGATGGAACCATGAATTCTGTTCTCTACCAGAAAAACCTGAAGGAGAATGTGACTTTGTGACTTCGTGCCCTGAAGCTCAAGCACACTTGGGTTATGCAGCAGGACAATGACCCAAAACACACCAGCAAGTCCACCTCTGAATTGCTCTAAAAAAAACAAAACAAAACAAAACTAAGGTTTTTGAGTGGCCTAGTCAAAGTCCAATTAAATCCAATTGAGATGCTTTGACACAACCTTAAACAGGCAGTTCATGCTTAAAAACCCCTCCAATGTGGATGAATTAAAAAAAAGTGCAAAGAAGAGTGGGCCAAAATTCCTCCACAGTGATGTGAAATACTCATTACCAGTTGTCACAAATGCTTGATTGCAGTTCTTGCTGCCAAGGGTGGCACAACCAGTTATTAGGTTTAGGGGGCAATTATTTTTTCACATAGGGCCAGGTAGGTTTGGATATCTTTTTTGCTTAATAAATGAAATCATCATTTAAAAACTGCATTTTGTATTTACTCGGGTTATCTTTGTTTAATGTTAAAGGTACAGTAAGTCATTTTTTGAGGTTAATAGAAAAAAGAATATTGTACTCATAAATATACACTGATTAGTGTAATTACGTCTTTCAATGAATTGATGCATTCTCATAAACTTAGAATTAATCCATTAAAAATACACAGGAGCGGGCACCATCTTGAATACAGTGGCTGAGATGGACATTGCTGTTCCGCCTAATCGCATTTTATGTATGTGGCTAGAGACTGGACACATACGTAGTAAAAGGTGCAGAGAAAGAACTTGTAGGCATTCGCGTGCTGTGGAGGCAAATTTTAATTCATGTCTGCACCTTCAGACTCAAGATATGAAGGATCATACCTATGTTTTATAAAAAAAAGGAGTCCCCTTCACCAAAGAAGGGAAAACGCGAAGGAAAGAGACGTGACCTGCATAGGGGTAAAGTGTCTTCCAACAAATTGATGCATTCTCATAAACTTAGAATTAATCATTAAAAATACATAGGAGTGGGCGCCGGTTTGTGGAAGCCGCGTTGTTGCCCTGCCATCTTGAATACAGTGGCTGAGATGGACATCACCAGTCACAAATAGCTCTTTCAAACTACATATGACCATTTAACATTCGTACATGTATATTTTCATCTCTTTCTCATTATGTCTTTCTCCTCCTCCTCTTCATCTGCCTCCCCCACCACTGCGCTCTCTCCTCCCTCATTACACCTCATCCTCTTCCTCCTCACCTCAAGCCTCATCTCCTGAACTGAAGTCAGGGCTCTAACACACGAAAACGTGCACAGACATGCTTATTTCTTCCCGATATTGTTGCAATTACTTACTGTCAGCAGATTAGTGTGTCCAAGTCCAAGTGTCCGAGTCCAACAATATAGCTCTACAACAAATAAAGTTTCACTAACACTGGGTAACAGCGGCAAAAACAGCAGCGATTACTGACAGAAAAGTTCAGGATATCCTCAACAACTCACCTCAGTATCGCTGTCATCAGTCAGAAGTCAGGTTCACTGACTCATGGACCCATATCGGACTCCTTTCACAAAGTTTTACAGCCTCCTCCAGAGTAAATAGATGTGGACACTTCTCACCAGGCATATTGACAGCTGAGGTAAACAGCGGACTGACAGCCTACACTCACTACAGATGAAAATATGTTTGTCCTACAGCGGCCACCGTAGCTAGGATTATGCACTTGAATTGGGAGGTGTCAGAAAACAGAATTCAGTTGACTGCAATCTGCAATCTACTGACATCTAACGGTGAGATTTTACACACTGTACTTTTCAAATTTGTTTGATGATCTGAAATATTTAAAATGTGACAAATATGCAAATACTTTTTCACAGCACTGTATTTAAAAATGTCATCACATATTTTAAAAGAAAATACAGAATTTGTGTTCTGCATGTTCTGCATGTTCTGTTGATGTAATCAAAGTAAAATTATGGCAATAGGCATTGCTATGTTATCGTCTCTACTGTTTAATGGACACTATACATACATGTGGCTGAGTAGCTGGCCTTGACTTTTCAACTGCTGGTTTATTATCAACAACACATTTCACCTCTGCCTCACTTACAAATTCAGTTTGATGCATTACTCTGCGTCTGGCCTGTCCACAGAGGAGTCACCTGCTTGTTACTGGACTCCAGAGGTGACTGCAGGCTAATGGGTTATTAAAGTTTACTGAAATTGATTGCAGTTAAACTCTATGAGAGTTTAACTGCAATCAATTTCAGTCAATATACTGATAAATGTTGTCAGATTACCCTTCACATGAAAGAAAAATAATAATAATCAAAAACATGTTTTGCTCTCCAGAAATAATCAGGCAAAGTTCATACAAACAGTGCTAACAAAACAAAGCCTGTCTGTATTTTCCTGGAAATGCCTTGTCATCAAAGGAAGCTGCCACCCTTTCTGGTATGAACACAAATGTAATACAACCCAAACACAGTATTTGCAGTTGTTAGCATATGGGATATGTGTTTAAATAAAAAAAAAAATAAAAAATCTGTGCCAAAGTCATGTGTGACACAAGAAGCAGGCAAATGCTCATAGTATTCCAAAATGACTCATATGTATAAGAAAACAACACAAGGAAAAACAAGGAGAGTACAATTTCAAGAAAAAAAAATGCATTCAGTTTAAAAGTAAATATTCAGAGAGCCAAAATACTTTAAGCACAGTACGGAGTGCTATATATTTATTATGAGAGCTCTGTACACATAATATAAGACCATTATAAAGGTCGATAACTTTATTATCAACCTTATAATGGGGGTATTGGAAACCTCATCTATGGCAACAAACATGAGGAGGAGAAAAACAACCACAAGAAGGTCACCCAAGCCTCATGAGTCAGTGTTTGCAAGTCACATATCCAAAACACTTGCTATCTCTGAGGTGGAAGAGAAAATGTGTTGATGCAAAGAAACTTGAGACAGTTCACTTGTGGTGTCCCTGTAATGTAAAGCAACATGACAGTTGCAGTCATTTCACATTATGGCACTGTGCTCACCAATACGTGGCTTTAGTTTTCACCCAGACACAAATCTAACCACACAGTAACATTTTAGGTAAACCAAATTAGTAGGAGCACATGTTTCAATCTGTTAAATAGTGGTGGTGTTGTCAATTCACATTCCAAATAAATGAGGTCAGGTTGGAAGTAGTGCACCATGCACAGCTGACACTGTGGAGGGGAATGGGAGGTGTTTACAAATTTTTGTCCATTTGTCCATTTTAGGTTGGGGTTGATGTCCATCCACATTAACAGACTACAGTAATAAAAAAAAAAAAGTACCATTTGGGAAAAAACAAAAACAAAACAGAAATCTAAATGGGAGCCTCCTAGCCCTCCATATGACCCCTGGGTCAAGGGTGCTGTAACCATGAGCCTCATATTACTCCCTAAGTTGTAAATGTTTCACCACACACAGACACATACATGCATACACATTTGCATGCATCAGACAAGACTGAAAACTAGTAATAACTAGCTCTTATCTTCAGGCCCTCGGGCAGCACTGCATTAAAAATGTAAGATGAGAGGCACCATCCAGCTTGTTACAGTACATCGTTCAAAAGCCAGCATCTGCGATGGCATGGTTCAGGTTCAGGCACCGTTAGTGTTATGGTAGGGCCTTGGGCATCCAGGCCTATCCAAAAAGGTCTCTGTGCCCCCTCAGCTGAACTCTATTGATACGCTTCTACAATTACACATCGACGATTAATTACTGCAGCTCAAGCTCAAATTAATTATTCGTTTAACGGTAGTTAATTACATAACCAGCATCAGTGAGGAGACACTGACTTTGGAGCACATGTGGCTATGCAGGTCAGACCCCTCCTGTTTCTGTGTAGGTGTTCCAGTACTTTTGTCCATATGGTGTAGTTTTAAAGCGTGACCTTACTTGAAAATTGCAAAACAAATGGAAATGTGTTGAAGACATTGTGCACTCACAGTCCACTGCTGATCCACTTCTGCACCTACCTGTTTGTCTCATGCTTTGTCTGTGCAATCAACGATCGATATTTTTTCACTTCCATAATTGTGGCTCTGTGAGCGTACTAGCCGTGTATGACTGTAATTATGTGTGGCTTGTTTATGCTTAATTTTGTTGTATTTCCTGTAAAGGTAGCCTGGTGTGTAGGTTTATTAATCATAGGACTGACTCTTGTAGTACTCTTTAAAATGTAAGTATAATGGGTTTTAGTTTATAACCTGTGTTTTGTAGACATAGCATGTGTGAGTGCATGAGCAATTGCACATAAGTGACAGTATGAATGCACTCTCACACTTTTATTTTTGTTCTTATTTTTAAATTTTTTAAAAAATTTTATGGAATAGCAAAGTGACTTGAGCCAAATGCCCCCCGTCAAAACTGGTTGCCCATCCAGGTCATAGACTCTGGCGCAGACACTGGGTTCAGGTTCCTTTAATTTTACCTGCAGGTAGATTTGGTCTGCAGTTGGTGAGTCATCCATTCTCACATGCACACTTTCAAAACAAACACAGACAATAATCAACAGATAAGCATAAATACAACAGACTGAAGAAATAAATACATAATATTGAAGAACAGAATCCACAAAGCATCATGTAGGATATAAAAAACAATGAGTTTTTTATCTGAGCAATGGCTGCTGGAACAAAGCTGTTTTTAGTGTGTTGTTCTGCACTTGGTGACTAGAAGGAAGAAACTGAAACTCAGCTGTGTTTCACCAATCAGCCTGTTAGACCATTTAACAATTTGATTGAGTGAGTTTCAGTTCCTTACAGATAAATAAATGGTAAATGGACTGGTACTTATATAGCGCTTTTCTACTCAGTTTCTGTGTACTCAAAGAAATATAAAATATCCAAACTATGCCACCAAGGAATGGGATAAAACAGACTCAGTAAAGGCACTATAAAATAGAATCATCATGGTTTTATCAGTATGGAAATGACAAAGTTTCCTGAAACATGACAGCTTCACAATTTGTTTCAAAGTTCAGTTTGGAGTTGATCATTGTTCCAAGATCTTTGTAAGACTGAAGACATTCTACCCTCTGACTCTTAATAGACGTGATCTCTTGTGTATGATTATGTTTTCTAAAATCATTGATCATATCTTTTGTCTTAGAAATATTTAACTGAAGGTGGGACTCATAGCACCATTTGACACACTTGCTGAGGACTGAGCCATGGCTGGTCTCATTATCCTGGAACAAACTAACGATAACAGAGTCATCTGCATACTTTAAAATGGTCCTGTTTTCATATCTGCTCCGACACATATTTGTGTACAGGATAAATCATATGGGTGAGAGCACGCATCCCTGTGGGGAGCCAGTTGAGGAGCAAACTTGATTGGAGAGAATTCCAGTTATCTGGACTTTTTGAGTCCTATTAGTTAAAAAGTCTAGAATCCAGCCCACAAAATTTTTATTCAGGTCATATTGTTCAAAAAGCCTCAAGGGGCTGCATTATTGCACGTCATGGTCCGTGTATGAAGTATAATTCATACACAGTTGTTGCAGTTGTTGAAGTTGTATATTGAGAAATGCCAGTTTTGGAGGTATTTCCTATTTTCATTGTCCTACTTACACTGATGCAAATGTATGTTGACACGTGTGAGTTCATTCTTCAAATGCAGATCCTGTCTAAATGATGTTAAAACTTTGTCTGTTTTATTGCCCTTTGGACGAAGACGTGCAATGCAATTCAGCGCAACGACGCATCAGTTTGTTCCATTATCCAACTTGTACAATGAAACATGGACAAATGTGACGCAAACCGGAAACAGGGGCCATTTGCTTTCAAGGTAAATGTTGCGTCTTTTAACAGGTGTTTAACAAGAGTTACTGATAATATTCCATTTATTTGTGTCCCTTTTGCACAACTAATTGCCTATGGGCTTGAACGCTGGTGTGTTATAAATGTTGTAATTCTGTTATATAAGTAATGATTCATTCATCAAATTATTTATGTGATAAAGGCTCACTTATCTAGTATTTTGGGTGGATGCTAAGGGCAGTTGTGACCTGTGATTATTCTGTCCAGTGGAAATAGTTTATTTATCTTGAATATGCACTTTATTGTAACGTTGGCCCTGTCATCATAACAACAACGCCAATGACAATCTTTTGCTGGATTGAATGCAATCACTTACATTTGATTGATTGATGTGTGCGATGGACCAAAAGAACAGGAGCCTTTGAGGAAGAGATGCTATACTTTTTGGAAACCTTTTTTCCTTGTTTTGCTTTAAAAATTCTGTCGACAAATTGCTGTGGAACTTTTTAAGTTTGACCACATTATCTCACTGAGTGGATTACTTCATATTAGAAGTGAACAAACAAAGGGAAAACAAAGCCCAAATGTAAGTGAAGGAGACTATAAGGTGGAGATTTTTTTTTCCTGCGGAGATGCTGATGGATATCAGGATTCCCAATCATGTTTCGGTAAGAAACTTAGTTACGGTTGTGGTGTGATGCGCATGTTGTAACCTGTTATCTTGTAAACTGGTTGGATGTGCTTCGGAAAAGAAAGACTTAACCCCAAGATAACTGGCAGTTAAATTACACCTTAATATTGCATAAAATAGTGCTGATCACATCTTGTGGACATCTGCCAGCTGATTGTGCTGCTCGATCTGTACACCTGAGCTGATGAGGAAAAATCAAACACAAAGGGGATAGCGTCGTTCTTCAGCTTTTCGGTCCGGGGAACCACCAGTGCACCTGACTCAAACAGCCTCTCCTCCACACTGTCCTCATTTATAAAGTGCTCTACAAACCCAAGCATTATGGTGAATTCTCCAGTTTCAGTGCAGCTAGCCAACAATGAAGAACCACTTACTACTTAAGAGACAAAGAGTCAAAGTGGACAGTCTTTCCTTGTTTTTTTTTTTTAACAAAACCTGCTGCAGCCAGGGGCAATACAAAAGTGACCCCAGTTAGACTGCTTTTTAGTTTATGTTTCCTTGTTTTCCACTGAGTTATTGGTTCTGTCACTAGTTAGCTAACATAAACTAAATTAGTCTGTATAAATTAGTCTGTGTATTTTTGTGAAACAAAAGACTGCCAAGCTGTAACTGATATATTTTTGTCAGATTGTAGTAGAAAAAGACGATGATCCTCTATTGTAGGGTCTTTACCCTAAAACATAAAGCGCCTTGATGCGACTGTTGTTGTGATTTGGCGCTATATAAATAAAATTGAATTGAATTGAATTGAATAAACTAAGGGATTGTTAGCAGCAACCAACCAACCAACCCAGTGATGTCACATTCTGTACTTGGATAAGATGGAGCTACACATGCTGTAAAAACTGAAACTTTAAACACTTATTTTTTAAATCCAGCTTCAAGGACAGTGTTAAATCTGTGACAGTTTTTTAGAGTAGGTGTCCATGGTGTAAATTAGCATTAATACATGTATTGTTTCATGTCCTCTTTAAGGTATAATTAACAAATTATAGCTTAATTAAGTAACAAATTATAACTTTGTAATCATAATAATAACTTTATTTCACTCATAGCAAATAAGTGAAATAAATAAGAAAGAAAAGCAATTTAAAAAGTGAAAGGAGTTCTTATATTTTTAATAATTTTCAACCAAGGTAACAAAGGAGCTTTATAAAATTTAGGAAAAAAAAGTCATCACTTATATGTACACCTGAATCACAACCTTCACAGCACTCCAGCAGTTGTGTTCATAGGCAATTAGCTGTGTAAAAGTAACAAAAACATATGAAATGTGCTCAATATTTAGGCAATTTGATCATTTATGCGGTTCAGCTCTTCCTAAATTTTGCTTCAGCCAACGCGTTACAAACGGCGCAACTTTTACTTTGAAGGCGGCTTGTCTCTGTTTCCGGTTTGTTTCACGCTCATTTAATTTATATTGTACAAGTTGGATAATAAAAGAAGCTGATGTTTCAGTGCGCGGAATCATCTTGCACATCTTCGTCCAAAGCACAATAAATTAGACAAAGTTTAGACAATAGACAAACATCATTTAGACAGGGTCTGCATTTGAAGAATGAACTCACATGTGTCAACATACATTTGCATCAGTACAAGTAGGACAATGAAAATAGGAAATACCTCCAAAACTGGCATTTCTCATTACACAACTTCAACAACTGCAAACTTCGTACAAAGACCTGCCATATGCAAATTGCACATCTGTCAAGGCCTCATGATGTGGCATGATACAGGTTTTGGAGCAAAATATATTGCCATCCAGAAGAAGCAGCAAGTAGCCTTTTTCAAGGAAGGTCTTGCTTGTTTCAGCAAGACAACGTCAAACCTCAGTCTTCACACATTCCTGCAGCATGGCTCTGTGCTAAACAGGCCTGCATTAATGGGCTCAATTTGCTATTAAAAATAAAAATACAACAAAGGAGCTTTCCCAACTGAAATCCTATGTCAAACAAGAGTGGGAAAACAGTTGGCTTTCAAACATTAGCAACTGTTCTCTACCTTGTTGTGATGCAACTCAGTGAGAGACATGCCCATGTTCCATCTTTTGTGAAACATATCGCTGGTATCAAATTCAAGGTTAGCATCTATCATTCAAAAATGTATAATTTTCAACATTTGATTTGTTTATGTTTTGTCTCTATGTGTTTTGATTGAATATATGGTTAAAATTATGGGTTTTTTTGCTAATGGGGTTGTACCACAAAGGCACTCCTGGGTACTTTGACAGTTGTTTCTGTATGTCTGGCTATCTGCAAACAGAAAAGTTTGCTAAAACAGTAGCAACAATTTGATGATGGGTGTTATCCAAAAATTTGGTGGTGTCACAGCTGGTATGATCACCTCACATTGTCTCTTTTGTTTTCCTTTTTAACTATTTAATATGTTCTGACTGCTTTTTTTCCCCAAGGATTTTATTTTATTTTTTATTGTAGAACATACAACAGGACAAAATGTGCACAGAAACAAGAAAGAAGACAATTAAAAAAGAGGTAAACAAAACAACCAAACAAACAAACAACAAGTCAAAATAAAAACAAAACAATACAACCCATACAAACCCACAAAAATTAGTACATATTTGCATATTTCATATTTCATATTTACTTAAAATTGTATGTGTGTGTGTATGAACATATTGTGTGGTTATGTGGATGTGCATTGTGTGGATGAGGCTATATTTAGTCCAAAAAGTGATATTATTGAGAAAGGCTACAATAAATACAATAACAACATTAGTATAATAATAATAATAATAATAATAATAATCATCATTAGCAATAAATACCACCACCACCACTGCTACTACTGCTACTACTACCACTTACTGATGATGATAATAATAATAATAATAATAATGACGAGAAGAAGAAGAGGAAAAGAAAAAAATGTTAAATGATGATAAATAAAGTAAAGATAGTAATGAAAATAGAAATATATATATATAATATATAATACTAATAAAAAAAAGGGGGGGGGGGGGAACAGG
>VUQI01038463.1:0-10453 GCA_015106735.1 Paratilapia polleni | reverse complement strand
TGGTTTGAAAAAATTTTTTTTTTTTTTTTTTTTTTTTTTTTGTCACCTAACCTTATCCCTAATTTATTGGCAGTGGACCCAACGATTATGTGTTTGTTTACTTCACTGATCACGGGGCACCTGGAATTTTGGCATTTCCAGCTGATGAGGTGAGAACCTTTTTTGCACTTCCTACTCACTGCAACAAGCACAGGCAGGTTACACCAGAATCACAAAGAGCCACATTGTGCCACAATGTTTCTGACTATTCCGTGTTTGTTTAGTGAAGTGTAGGGGGCAACCGTTACGAACAGATAGCAGTGGCCCTCTTCAGAATGATTTGGACTAACTTCTAGGACATTGTCCTCAGCATCTGCTATACTTTATTTTTGCTTCTTAGTAGCCAGTGTTAAAGTGGACATGAAACACTACATGTATTAAGGTTAATTTACACCATGGACACCTACTCTAAAAAACTGTCACAGATTTATCACTGTCCATGAAGCTGGATTTCAAAAATAAGTGTTTAAAGTTACAGTTTTTAGAGATGTGTGGCACCATCTTGTCTGAGTACAGAATGTGATGTCACTGGGTTGGTTGCAGCTGCTAATAGTCCTACATTAGTTTATGTTAGCTAACTAGTGACAGAACCAATGACTCAGTGGAAAACAACAAAACTAAAACTAAAAAAGCAGTCTAAGGAGGGGTCACGTTTCTGCTGCCCCTGGCTGCAGCAATGAGTTTTAAGTTTAAAAAAAAAAAAAAAAACTATAAGCAGTAAGTAACTCTTCATTGTTGGCTAGCTGCACTGAAATGGGAGAATCCACCTGCTAGCCATAATGCTCAGGTTTATAGAGCACTTTGTAAACGAGGACTGTGTGGAGGAGAGGCTGTTTGAGTCAGGACCGACAAGCTGAAGTCTGACGCTGTGCCCTACGGGTTTGATTTCTTTTTTTCTTTTTTTTTTCCTCGTCGGGTTGGGTGTACAGAACGAACGGTGCAATCAGCTGGCAGAGCAGATGTCTACAAGATGTGACCAGCACTATATTATGCAATATTACAGTGTAATTTAACCCACAGTTATCTCAGGGTTAAGTCTTTCTTTTCCCCTAGCACACTCAACCAGTTTACAACATAACAGGTTATTATATATGCATCACACCACAAACATGATTAAGTTCCTCACCGAAGCATGTTTGGGAATCCTAACATCCATTAGCAGGGGGAAAATATTTAATTAATTAAATATTAATTAAAAAATATAAAATTCACATATATTGATTGATTGATTGATGTGTGCGATGGGCAAAAAAACAACAGGAGCCTCCAAGGAAGAACTGCTATACTTTTTGGAAACCTTATTTCCTTGCGCCGCTCTGTACTCTGTCTGTACACCCGACCCCACGAGGAAAATTCACACCCACAGGGCACAGCGTCAGACTTCAGCTTGTCGGTCCTGACTCAAACAGCCTCTCCTCCACACAGTCCTCATTTACAAAGTGCTCTACAAACCTTAGCATTACAGCTAACAGGTGGATTCTCCTGTTTCAGTGCAGCTCGCCGACAATGAAGAACCACTTACTGCTTAAGAGACAAAGAGTGGAAGTGGACAGTCTTTCCCTGTATAATATAAAACTCATTGCTGCAGCCAGGGGCAGTAAAAAAGTGACCCCTCCTTAGACTGTTTTTTGGTTTTAGTTTTGTTGTTTTCCACTGAGTTACTGGTTCTGTCACTAGTTAGCTAACATAAACTAATGTAGGACTATTAGCAGCTGCAACCAACCAACCAACCAACCAACCCAGTGACGTCACATTCTGTATTCAGACAAGATGGCGTCACACATGCTCTAAAAACTGTAACTTTAAACACTTTTTTTTTTTTTTTAATCCATCTTCAGGGACAGTGTTAAATCTGTGACAGTTTTTTAGAGTAGGCGTTCATGGTGTAAATTAGCCCTAATACATGTAGTGTTTCATGTCCACTTTAAGGCTAAGCACAAACGGTAAATATGATCTGTGATTAATATCAGCACATTAACCTGTTATTTAAATATGTCGGTGTTAGTGTTTAGCTTAAAGCAGGGTGCTTGTTTTTAATATTTTTCTTAAATATTCCCAGTATTCAACACACGAGCAGTTTATCTGAAACTTACCTGAAACTGTTGATGTAAACTTGTCCCCTCTCAATCTGCAGCTCCATGTTGAAGACCTCCAAGAGGCCATTAAATACATGCACGAGAACAAGAAATACAAAAAGGTATGCAGCACTGCAGCAGTGTGATGTTTAGTGTGTAGTGTACATGTGTGGGCATGCCCCGCAGTGTGCCAGTCATGCTGCAATTCAGGTGATAATGTGATGATGTAGCTGTGCTGATGTATCAGGTCCTAACATTTGTGTTGTTTTCCTGCAAACCCACTTACACACACACACACACACACACACACAGATGGTGTTCTACATTGAGGCATGTGAGTCCGGGTCGATGATGAACAAGCTGCCTGCTGACATTGATGGTAAGTTGAACTTTAACTCCTCAGAATTACTTTCCAGTGAAAAGATGATGAACCAGCACAGATCAATAAAAAAACATCAAGTGATGAACCACATAAACTTGAACTTGACTTTTTCTCGTGACTGCTTGTCATCACTTTTGGGAAATCTGCCATGAATCAGTGTTTGATTATATCTGTTAAAAACCAGTCTAGGATTGTGTGATTTCTTTTCTTGTGTTACCTTTCCTTTTATGCTTTGTCTCATATGGACTAGACTGAGGTCAGCACTGTGGTTTTGGACTTCCATTTTAGACATTTAGTCTTTTGTAATGGCCTAATAAACGCTCAGGTCAGCACATCCCAGCTTGTGGTAATTTCTGGGCATACAGTGGCATGAGAAAGTATTGTCTCCCTTCCTGATTTCTTAGGTTTTTTTTCATATTTTTCACACTTGCATGTTTCAGAATATCAAACAAATTCTAATATTAGACAAAGATAACCCGAGTAAATACAAAATGCAGTTTTTAAATTAGGATTTTATTTATTAAGGGAAATAAGCTACCCAAACGTACCTGGCCCTCTGTGAAAAAGTAATTGCCCCCTAAACCTAATAAATGTTTGTGCCATCTTTGGCAGCAAGAACTGCAATCAAGTGGGTTTTTGAGTATGAACGACCTGTTTAAGGTCATGCCAAAGCATCTCAATCAGATTTAAGTCCAGACTTTGAATAGGGCACTCCAAAACCTTTTTTTTTAAATTATTTTTTTGACCCATTCAGAGGTGGACTTGCTGGTTTGTTTCAGATCATTGTGTTGCTGCATAACCCAAGTGCGCTTGAGCGTCAGGGCACATTCTCCTTCAGGATTTTCTGGTCAATTACAGCAAGTCGTCCAGGTCCTGAAGCAGCAAAGTAGTCCCAGATTATCACACTACCACCACCATGTTTGACTATTGGTATGATGTTCTTTTTATGAAATGCTGTGTTAGTTTTACGCCGCATGTAACGGGACACAAATCTTCCAAAAAGTTAAACTTTTTGTCTCATCAGTCCACAGAATATTTTCCCAACAGTCTTGGGGATCATCAAGATGCTTTTTTCTTTGCAAATTACTTTACTTTTTCATATAGAGCCAGGTAGGTTTGGATAGCTCTTTTTTTTTTTCTTAATAAATGAAATCATCATTTAAAAACTGCATTTTGCATTTACTCAGGTTATCTTTGTCTAATATTAAAATTTGTTTGATATTCTGAAACATGCAAGTGTAACAAATATGCAAAAAACTAAGAAATTAGGAAGCGGACATTTTCACAGCACTGGAGTTACTGTGTCATACGCATCATGTGATAAACTCTACAGGACCTGCACATGACACTGAACAAGGTTCCTTTTTTGTTGTTTTCAATGACTGGCTGTTTTAATGAGTCCAAATGTAAAGCAATGGTATATCTTTTTGGAATTTGTTTGCTGTTTCAGTTGCATTCATTTCTGAGTGAGTTTAGATCTTCGGTTACAATCTTTAAACATTTCTGAGGCTGTTAAACAGATTAGTGAATGATGTTTAGGTCTGCCTACTGGAAAACAAATCTTCTAACATCAGAATCTCCGTCTGTTTTTCAGTGTACGCCACCACAGCAGCCAACCCTCATGAGTCCTCTTATGCCTGCTACTATGATGAGAAGAGGGACACCTACCTGGGAGACTGGTACAGCGTGAATTGGATGGAGGACTCTGATGTGGTGCGTGATATTTTCCTCATTTGTGTCCAAATCACAGCTTCTAATGTTTATTGATTTTAAAAAAATAAAAGAAAATGGAAAAATGTCATTATAGTTTGTGAGACATGGTGACACTGAAGTTAAA
This sequence comes from Paratilapia polleni, assembly GCA_015106735.1. Taxonomy (NCBI): domain Eukaryota; kingdom Metazoa; phylum Chordata; class Actinopteri; order Cichliformes; family Cichlidae; genus Paratilapia; species Paratilapia polleni. The sequence continues at coordinate 6,120 of VUQI01038463.1, read as the reverse complement.
AGTAGCTTGTCTGGTGACATTAACACATCTTACAGTGATTGGGGGGAAAAAAGTGAAGGGGGTCTGAATACTTTCTGAACCCACTGTATGTAGAGCCTAGGATGTAGCCTACCCAAGTGGCTGACGTTGTCAGCATTTATACCTGTGTAGGCTGCGTAGACATTTAGTTACATTTGTAAGGAGGTGCACATCAGGTTAAGGCGTAGAGTTTCAGAAGGGTTTGCAGTTACGGCGTACCCATGGTTTAGATTTAATGGAGAAACATAAATCCACTGAAAGACTGGAAAAGGAGGAGACAGTTAGTGTGGCTCTGTATTTCACTGAGGTTTAGATGTGGTGGTAAGCAGATTTTTATGAATTCTGGACAGAGCCAGACTACCTGTTTCCCTCCCTTTACCTTCTTTGTCCTGGCTGTAGAACTTCACAGTATTAAACAGATATCAGATCAATCTTCTCTAATCAGAAAACACTGTACTTTCATCTCTCCCTGCTCGACTTTCAGCTACAAAACAGACATTTAAAGTTGTTTCAATTTCATATGTCACATGCAAAAAAAAAAAGATATTTTGACAGTCTTTGTAAGTATTTTTATACAAAATAATAGCATTTTTTCACTTGATTGCTGACTGATTTTAATCCAGCTACTCAGACTCTATGTAGTCCATGAAAAGTTAGTTCACTGTTCCAAGTGTCAGATTGGCAGGAAAAGGAAGTGGTAAATGTCTCCAAACGCAGACACAGCTGGTTGCATGAGTGTGTAACGGCACCTGTGGGTTTGCAGTAAAAAAAAGAACAGAAACCTGAACGATGAGAAAATAAACAAATCTGCCACACATTATTTTATGGAACAAATATACTAAATGTACACATGACCATTCTGTTTGTTTGGGAAGCATTTTTTCACTCATTGTTTTTTTTTATTTGTTTGTTTTTTTCTGATTCCCAGGAGGATCTGACAAAAGAAACATTGCTGAAGCAGTTCAAGATTGTGAAGAACCACACAAACACGAGCCACGTCCAGCAGTACGGAAACAAGGTGAGAGACAAGAGTGAACACTGTGCCAGCTGTCAACTAAATGCTTCAGTGAGAGCTTGTCTGCTCTAGAGCAGAGAAATGTGAGGGGAAGTACTGTTTTATTTTAAGTTGATATGACTTGCAGAATGTGAGTGACTTGTGTTTCTTTCTCTGCAGACTTTGGCCCATATGAAAGTTGTACAGTTTCAGGGTAATCCCAAAGCAGACAGCCCACCTGCTCCTCCAATGAACCTGCCACCTGTTACAAATCTGGATCTGACCCCGAGCCCTGATGTTCCTCTTGCTATCCTTAAGAGGAAGATGATGGGCTCCAATGACATCAGAGTCGCACGGGGTCTGCTGATGGAGATCAGCACCCACCTCAAGGTAAAGAGGCTTCTAATGTCTGTCAATGATCCATCCATCCATTTTCTCCCGCTTATCCGGGTTCGGGTCTCAGGGGCAGCAGCCTGAGCAGAATGTAATGATAATTTACCATTAAAGTTCCCATGTAAGAGTGTGAACCTTTGTGTGCATGCAGATCAGGGAATTGATGGCTGACACTATGCGCAAAATGGTCGAGAGAGTCACTGGCAATAAGCTCAAGGCCGAGGAGATCCTCAACGACAGAGCTGACCTCTCCCAGCATCAGTGCTACAAGGCTGCAGTTAAGCACTACAAACACAACTGCTTCAACTGGAACAAACCTGAGGTAGAGCCACACACAAGGAGCCTTTCTGCTCATTTCACACAGACCTGGGACATCCCATTCCAGTTTACAGAGTGTTGGTGGTTCTCGTAAAAACCTATTTGATGAGTCACCATTTTGGCCACGTTCATTTCAATCTAGTAGTAGAAATTCACTCCCATACCAAGAGTCTGCTTCTGCTTTTACAAGGAGAAGTGCCAGATCTGTTTCACATGCTATTCATCAGCAGGCATCAGATTCGCATTCATCAGCTTTTTTTTTTTTTTGTGTGTGTGCATTCAGTTGACTCTAATCCAGACACTAAGAGTAAGTTTCACTTCCTACTTCCTTAATTGACTTGAGAACATTCAAACTCTAGATTCATTCTTATTGAGGCCTGTGTAATCCTTTAGTGTAACCTCCTGTTACGCAGGGATTGCCCAAATATAAAAATATCAGAAAACGCCAGTCTCTTAAATCATTTGTACTTGCCACTTAAGAAAACAAATGATTGTATTTATGATTCTTGCCTGCTGTGATCTCTGATCATTTAGGTTCAGGTCAAAGAAAAATAAAGGAAACAAATAAATACATAATAAGGAAAATAAACAAATGACAACAACAACACTAAGAAATTTGATTGAATTAATGTCTAATAAATGTGATAACCATAATTAAAAGAATACTCAGAAATATATTAATAACATGTAAATAAATCAGGCTTTACATTACATATCTTATGAATTGTTATCTAACTGTATTATTTGGATTTTTAAAAAAGAATTAAGCTTTAGAGGAACACCAGTAGATGTTGTTGCTTGTTTCATTGTGGTTGCCACACCTTCATCTGCCATCTGGACTATCAGGAATACTTCAATATACTAGTTGTCAGTTCAGTGAATGGAGAAATCCTTAATCATATATTTTAAATTCAGTATTTTCCCAGGTGCTTTCATGCAGCTGTGTGGTTTTATTCTGAAAAATGTCCTTTGTTTTTTTTGTTCTTTTTTTTTTTTCTCTGGAACTTTTTGACATTTCAGATTCAGAGAATAAAACAAGGGGAAACTGGTGACCATTTAAAGTTTCATGTAAAACACAGACTGTGATGACATTTCTGACATGTGATGATCTAATGTGTTTCCAGTATGAATATGCCCTGAGACATCTGTACACTCTGGTGAACCTGTGTGAGAGGGGATACCCTGCAGACAGGTATAGTCCACTTCCTACTTATCTAAGCACTTTTATCTAACAAGCCTGTTTCTGTTCTCTCTTTTCTTTTTCTTTTTTTTTTTCTTCTTAATTCAGTGACAGTCAGTGTGTGTATATATAGTACTTGATACTTAAAATGTGGGTTTTTAGATTTTTAAGGTTCTTCTGTCTGTTACCATTGTTAATATTTTTATCAGTGTGTTAACTACTATTAAAAAAAAATGTACACCCTATTCTATGTGGTCATGGACCAGCTAACATCTAGTCTATACAAGTGTTTACTTTCAGTCTGTTGCTGAGTGCTTTATTGATATGTTTATTGTCAGAAACTGTTGATTCATTTACACAAGTTCACTAAGGACAATAAACATGTTCTGCTTTTATATTTGTATCACTGTACACTGAATATCTTTTGGGTTTTGCAGTGGTTTTTTTTTGTGGGGTGGGGGAGTCATTTGAACAAATCATCTTTGGCTGTAGAAACATATGAAGTGATTTTTCACATCACTCCTTTAAAAAAAACATTTTGGACAAATAATCAGTAGTCACAGCCTTATTTCAGCCATATTTCTTACTGAAAAGTGATCAAAACTCTCTGTTTCCTGTGGAAATATTAGTTTTTTTTATAATCTAATACTAAGGTAATCTCATTTTGTTGTCTTTCTGCAGCATCCAGCAGGCCATGGACTCGGTGTGTGCCAACTAAAAGGATTTCTACAAAACCAACAAAGCCTCTGCTTCTTCCATGTGAGAAGATGCTGAGAAAACAGAGCTTCTTTTTGCACCGCTTAGGAATTAATCTGATGTGGAGTTGACGTTATTGTTTTATGAACACACTATAACTTTTTAAACTCGTTTTTGATTTTACTGATTTTTCTTTTATGATGACTTGCACTATCACTGTGAAGAGTGTATGAGGGTGACATTTTACTGCTGTTGATTTTGTTTTTAAGGACAAGATAGACCATTATAACATGGACTTAAATTAAATGTGTTTTCCTCTGAGCTTTATTTGTGGTACTGAATGTAAAGGACATACCACTAAACAGTGAATGTTAAGCCTCAAGAGATTGGTGTAACACAGCTGGGAATAAAACGTAATGGAAAAAAACTAACATGCTTTCTACATGATATTCCTAATAGCTGCTGTTTGCTGTTTCATAGTAGTTAATCAGAGAATTAGAGATTTGTTTTCCAGAAAATTCTGCATAAGTCTGATTTCCTATTATCAGAAGCCTTTAAGTGTGCATTCCTCTGTGTGATAGTCAAATAAATCCACAAATATCCTCTTGGGCTGTGAACCACTGTCAGTTTAAGGGGATTCAACAAGGTGCTGAAAACATTTCTCAGAGATTTTGGTCCATATTGACATGAAAGCATCACACAGATTTGTCAGCTGTGCATCCATGATATGAATCTCCCGTTCCATCACATCCCAAAGGTTCTCTATTGGATTGAGATCTGGTGACTGTGGAGCCCATTTGAGTACAGTGAACTCACTGTCATGTTCAAGAAACCAGTTTGAGATGATTTAAGCTTTGTTACATGGTGCGTTATCCTGCTGGAAGCAGCCATCAGCAGATGGGTACAGTGTGATCATAAAGGGATGGTCATGGTCAGCAACAATAATTAGGTAGGGTGTGGTGTTTAAACCATGCTTGGTTGGTACTAAGCGGCCCAAAATGTGCCAAGAAAATATCCCCCACATCATTACACCACCACCAGCAGCCTGAACTGATACAAGGCAGGGTGGATCAATGCTTGTGTTTACAAGTATGTTAATTACAACAAATTCAGACGCTACCATCCAAATGTTGCAGCAGAAATGGAGCCTCATCAGACCGGGCAACGTTCTTTTCCAATCTTCTATTGTCCAATTTTCGTGAGCCCATGCGAACAGTAGCCTCAGGTTCCTGTTCTTTGCTGACAGGAGTGGCACCCGGTGTGGACTTCTGCACCCCATCTGCTTCAAGATGCTCTTCTGCATACCTTGGTTGTGATGAGTGGTTATTTAATTTACTGTTGCCTCCCTATTGGCTCAAAGCACTCTGCCATTCTCCTTGATATTTTCTCTTTTTCAGACCATTCTCTGTAAACCCTAGAGATGATTGTATGGGAAAATCCCAGTAGATCAGCAGTTTCTGAAATACTCAGAGCAGCCTGTCTGGCACCAACAACGATGCCACGTTCAAAGTCACTTTAATCACCTTTCTTCCTCATTCTGATGCTCGGTTTGAACTTCAGCAGGTCATCTTGACCATGTCTACATGCCTAAATGCAATGTGTTGCTGCCATGTGATTGGCTGATTAGATATTTGTGTTAAAGAGCAGTTGAACAGGTGTACCTAGCAAAGTGACCGGTGAGTTTACAGAAAATAAATCACCTTCAAATAAAAATTATATATTTTTTTTCATGTTTTTTTAGTAAAATATCTCAGACTCTACTCCTTTACTGGGTGCTGGCAGTATTTGTTATACAGTGCCTTGAAAAAGTATTCATACCCCTTGAACTTTTCCACATTTTGTCGCGTTACAACCACAAATTTAAATGTAGTTTATTGGGATTTTATGTGATAGACCAACACAAAGTCGTACATGATTGTGAAGTGGAAGGAAAATGATACATTGTATTCAGATATTTTTACAAATAAAAATCTGAAAAGTGTGGTGTGCATTAGTATCCAGCCCTCTTTACTCTGATACCCCTAAATAAAATCCAGTGCAACCATATGCCTTCAGAAGTCACCTAATTAGTAAATTGAGTCCACCTGTGTGTACTTTAATCTCAGTATAAATACAGCTGTTCTGTGAAGGCCTCAGAGGTTTGTTAGAAAACATTAGTAAACAAACAGCATCATGAAGACCAAGGAACACACCAGTCAGATCAGGGATGTAGTTGTGGAGAAGTTTAAAGCAGGGTTAGGTTATAAAAACATTTCCCAAGCTTTGAACATCTCATGGAGCACTGTTCAATCCATCATCCTAAAATGAAAAGAGTATGGCACAACTGCAAACCTACCAAGACATGGCCGTCCACCTAAACTGACAGGCTGGGCAAGGAGAGCATTAATCAGAGAAGCAGCCAAGAGGCCCATGGTAACTCTGGAGGAGCTGCAGAGATCCACAGCTCAGGTGGGAGAATCTGTCCACAGGACAACTATTAGTCATGCACTCCACAAATCTGGCTTTTGCGGAAGAAAGAAAG
>VUQI01038462.1:0-12826 GCA_015106735.1 Paratilapia polleni | reverse complement strand
ACGACTTGAGCCCTGCCTCTAGGAGCCTGTTTCGAACCGTTCTCGCTGTGCACTTCTCCCCTGCCATTTGCCATTCTTTTTGTAGGTCACTTGATGTCATCCTACGGTTCCTGAGTGACATTCGAATGAGGTGACAGTCATCCTGGTCAGTGGAGAGTCGTTTTCGGCCTCTGCCAGACTGTAGCTTTGTTGTTCCCAATGTCTGCTGCTTGACCTTGTTCTTATGAACCGCCATCTTAGAAATTTTAAGGATGGAAGCAACCCGACGCTCACTGTATTCCTCTGCCAGTAAAGCCAGAATTGAACCCTTCTTTTCCTCACACAAAACTTTTCTTTTCATTTCTTTTGGCATGGTCAATAGTTATTTTATTTATTCCAGTTATTTTGATGTACTACTAGCACTGTTTTTGCCATCTAGTTGGTCCTATTGGAAGAAGATAGTGATGACCACAGCAATGGTTTTTATACTTTTCCTTGTTAAATAAGATTTGGTTCAGGTGATCACCTCATCAATACCTTATTAGGTAGAAACAGGTGTGCTTGTGTTGGGATTCAAGAGACACTGGAATGGAATGACTGTCATATATGTAGAGATGCTGATTTCTGAAAAATTTGCAGTGGTCCCTTAATTTTTTCCAGAGCTGTATAATCTAACATTTATTCTAGCACAAGGGATATTCAAGGGTTTTAAAAATAATATTTAAAAAACTCGAAGAATCAGCAACATTTTTTTTCAGAAGGAAGATATTTAAATAAACGCATTAAACCAGAATTAGGTGCCAATAAAAGATAATTAGTTTGAAGTTGTTTGGGATAGTACTTATAAATGTTAGAAATTCATAGGATTGTGGTATTGTTACAACTTCTATGAAAGAGATAAGGAAACAGTTACCACACCTTCAACATTAACACATACTGTAAAGATTTTTTTAAACAGTTAACTCCCATCTGTGGCAGCTTGTTTTTCCGCCTGCCTGGCTGTAAGCACGTTTGCAAATCAAACAATTTCTAACAATGTCAACTATTATCTTCCAGATGACTTTCAGCTTTGGAGTTACTACCAGTAAGTGACGATGATTCAGCTGTCAGATATGTTAATGGTAGCAATTCAAGGCCTGGACATGTCTGCTGACACACAGAGACTGCATTGTGGTGACTAAAAGAAGGTCATTGTCTTATTTTGCACAGAAGGACTATTTTTAAGGCTGAGGGGAGAAGCAAAGGGGGAAATATCTCTTCTATGATTAATTTAAATGGTCAGAAATATGCAATGGAAAATTTTTGAATCTATTTAAAGTTAATGAAAAGTCATATTGTGCACCGACCCAGATAGATAAAGCTGTCAGCATCAGCTGTGTTTGTATTGTGCAGTTTAATATTCTTGGAAATCAGTAGCATGTTTGTCAGGCTCACCGAGTGTCATTACGTCTGTCTCCATTATGTACATGTTTATCATGTCCGTCACTTATCTACATGGATTTTGCTTAATCATTTGAACAAAAACATACTTTTTATCTCAACCCGACTTCCATACGCTTTGTTCTGCTGTGGAGAAAATGTTGTGATCCCTGTTAGTCTCACTGAGATATTCCTCAGTGTTTCAGAGTCACTCACACACACTATAACAGCTAATTACGAATGACACTTGAGAATGAACTTCAAAGATATCTGCTTCTTGAAATGCTCCACGTACTGAACATAATGGCACAGCTTCAGCTGTTCCAACCTGTTACACTTGCTTAAATTTATTTGGAACAAATCCTTTAATTTATCGTGACATTGCACAGTTTTCCAAATGCACCGTTTGTGACACTGAGGTTATGTTTGTGTTGGGATGACCTTGTTTCAACTCACAAAGGGCGTTTGGAGGCCTGGGTGAGCCATATAACTCTTCCTGTTGCAAACATTTAAAGACTAGTGTCTGCAATTATAGTTTGACTGTTCAAGTTTGGAAAATCACATAAATGTGACTTTAAATTCCTTCTATTCCAGAGGTTTTACAATGATTTATGGAGACAGCAGAGCAAAATGTAACCATAACACCATCATGAAAATGTGTAAGCACATTTTCTGACAATACCATGAATTTAAGATTGATATTCACTCACTTTTTTATCTCGGTTTTGGTCTTTATCAGCTCCTAAATGCTCCATTATGTTATAAGCTTGTAGCAAGCATTATTTATTAGAATTTTATATTATTCATTGTGTTTGCTGCTTGTCACATGCCCTGAAATGAGTTTACCAGTGTACTGAACCAAAAATGTAAAGTTGTGACACATAAACAAAACAAAGGAACTGTGGATTTCTGTCAGTTTGTCACTTAGCCGTTTACATTACATGTAGTCTTTTGTTGCACTGGTAATTCATGCATTCATTCCTGAGAGAATAAAAAATAGATTTTTCTTCAATTCCTACACTTTCCAAAGTCCTCCTAAGTCTTGCCACTCAGAAGCTGTCTTAGTAATGCCTCCAGACAGCCGCTTTGAAGTATCTATTGAAATTAGATGAGAAAGTCATAGCTTGAATTTCAATGCAGGACATGCATTTAAAATTGCATTTACAGAACCACCAGTCAAATCAGATTAAATAAATAAATAAATAAATAAAAAGTTTTGTGGCTTTTCCCCAAGTTCAAAAAACTTTTCCCCACAGGTTGTACTTCTACTAGGCATGGACCACATAATGGCTTCACTAACTGCTCAATCCTGAATGCTAATTCATGTTATAGATACAGTAACTCAAGATTAAATGCAATTACTCTGACCCATGTGTAGATATGCCTGCCGCTACACAGTTCACACCTCAACTGGGCACATGCATCAGTGCAATAATATGCCACTATATATCCTGTTAGCTGTTATAGAGTTGTCCAAGTTCTGTGTAGGATTCACTGAGCGTCATGTCTCTCTCTTATTGTGTCTCTGCGTGCACTTTCGTTCATGAGTTTTGATGCTACAGTTGTAGGCCTGCTTGGTCTGCTATGGGTATTAGCTGTTGGCAGAGGTGGCAAAAGTGCATGCATTTGTCACTTAAGTAGAAATACAGATACTTGTGCTAAAAAAATACTCTGGTAAAAGTTGAAGTACTGATTCAACTTCTTTACCCAAGTAAAAGTGGAAAAAGTACAGATTCTGAAATGTATTCATAGTATAAAATGTAAAAAGTAGCTCTTTGGAGAACATCTCCACCTTGAACTCCATTCCAGATCATTCCCGTCCAGTTTAACCCTGAGTATAGTGCAATAATTGTAACATGGTAGACTGGTATCACCTGGATATTAACTCCTCTCCATATTTGCTGTGGGAAATTGCCACTAGTTTGGGAGTGGATTTATGTGCGTGTTTCACAATTTCTGTAAGCAAGTGGCTGTGATTAGGTTGGGTTGATTGAAGGCAGGTGTATTTGATTGCACTCATACTCTAGTCTACTTATATTCCACACTGCTGTTACATTTTTCTGTCTCTCTGTGCAGGTATGTTATATAGCCTAGACTTAAGATGGTTTAGATTAAAAATGTTTATACTGGACTGTTTGCTGTTGTTCTGTGAATTGTATAATTAAGATGCAGCTGAATATCTGTGACATTTTTCTGTCCCTCTGTGCAGGCCAGGGCCTACTACATGCTGCAGACTAAAAGCAGAGTTGACTTGCTGAGGCTGGGGTGATTGCCAGCCTGCTCTGTACAGGGTATTGGGTCTTGGTGGACAACTGCTGTTCCCAGTTGAAGTTGTTAGAGTGCAGCTGATCTGTGGCATAGCTAGCCCTGGCCTTGGACTTTAAGCAGGAAAGCAAGGATTTCATCATTTGTAAAACCACAAAAGTAATCAGCAATTTGCTCATTCATGACCAGTAGCTGCTGTTCTGCTTCCAGGTAACAAGGAAATGATGTACCTTCGCGGAGGTTCCTGATTGCCAGAGTGAACTTGAAATTTTGAGTTGGGTATCTCGAAATTTCAATTTACTAACTCGAAATTTTGATTTATGGATGGCAATTTTTTTTTTTTTTTTCCGGTGGCAGAAACAAGCTTCCATAGTTTTATTCCTCAACAAATATTGTAGCTGGGATTATTTCCCATTGATTTCAGTGATTTGTCTAATAAATTATATTTTAGAATTTTTACTGGTTGCCACCTTTTGCCTGCACCTGAGACTGTTGGTCAGACCTACAATCTGTGTGTTACAACTGATACATGAATTAGATGTTTTTTTTGTTTTGTTTTTTTTTTTGTCTCTTTCAACTCTTCGTCTTTTGTCAGTCATGTGCCGTGCTGGGTGTAACGCGTTTCAAAGTAACATGTTACTGTAATCACATTACATTTTCAGTAACACAGTAATGTAATGTATTACTGTACTAAATTCAGTAATCACATTACAGTTGCAGTTTTGTCCTTACTTGTGTTACAAAGGTTCTTCAGTAATCTGCATGTGGGGTGGATGGGGGGGGGAAACGAAACAAAAAAATAAAGGTGTCTTTTTCTTCCTGTGCACTTGTGCTGCAATCAGCTGATTTGGGTTTGTGTCCAGAGGGGACAATGGTGGAGGGGTCTACAACTTTTGAGGAGTGGACATATGGACATTACCTTTATTTTTATTGCACGAAAAGACGAGATGGTAAAGTGCAAACTGTGTGAAGGACAAAAATAATCACATTATACTGCTAAAACAACATCAGCTATTTGCAAACATCTGCACAGACAGCATGCTAACACAAAGCTAGCGAAGAACCCAGAGTGATGTTAAAGCTGAGTGTATGCTGACCCTAGCCTGGCAGCCAGAGCCTGATCTTCAGCAGCAGTGATGAGCAGTCAGGCTTGTAGCATTGTGGCTTCCATTTCTACCTGTACCTGTTTCTACAGTAAATCGCTTTGAAGTCTCTTTGGGCTGGTTGTCAGCTTTGCATTTTGTTGTTGGCTTTGTGTTATATGAGAGTGCATTTCAGGACATGTTACGGAGTAATGTGAAAGTAATGTAACGAGTGTAACAAATTACTTTCTCTGGGGAGTAATTAATGTACTGCAGTACTTTTAAGAAAAGTGGTGTGTAATACATTACTTTTTTTTGAATAATGACCCCAACACTGGTTGTGTGGAGTAGGCACCAAGGATGAATGCACCAGTAAGTTTGTCTTATTTTACTGTCCCATTCTTTTAGTTTCAAATCGGTTTGATGTCAGGAAGGTTCAAAGTGATGTGAAATAATCAAGAACTCCCCTCAAATGTGTTAAAACTAAAGTAACAAGCCTGTTATGAAAATGTAAAGCATACAAAGTAGAGATATTTGTGTTAAAATATTAGCAGAAAAAAAAAAAAAGAATTTGTACTTTGTTACTTTCCACCTCTGGATTTTGGTAGCTAGTTGTAAGTTAGTTGATGTACATGATGCTGTGTAAGAAACATTAGTGAGTCCCTCTTCTAACTCTTGACTTTTCTCCTCTTTTGCTTCTGTTGCATAGAGTTTTAGCTTTTAGTATTATTATTGTAACTTACGACCACTGTCCTGTAAAGGTTATATGCTGTAAACATGATGAACCTACTGAGAATTATCACCTGAATTTGCTTTGTAATGAATTTTGTCGAGCAGCAATTTACAGAAAAAAGCTCTAAAAACCAGACTGCACATTACTGCTCCACACCAAATGGCAGACATGTAAAATCAGAGACTAGTTGGCAAATTTAGCTTAAATGCCAGGTATTCCTTTCAGGTATTGTTTGATTATTTAACCTACACTCATCAGATGGACGAAGACACCATGACGTCACTCATTAGTTTGTGTACTGCAGTTCTGCAGCATCGAGTTATCATTTGGAGTGTAGACCCCATAGACTGTATATAAAAGACAGACGTTTCCCGGTCTCAAAAGTGAAGCCAATGCGGACTTCTCTAAAACTTTTCTGTTGGCCAGCAGGAAAAGTTTCAAAATGAAGTCCAGCAATATAGAAGTCTATAAGAAAAATGACTCTCTGATTCACTTGATCTAAAACTGTAAAAAATTCCTGATGAGTTTATGGTCTGAGTTGCTAATTTCAGGTCATAGTAAATACTGTATGATATTCATTTTGTAAATTATGGTCCCTTCAGAGTCAAAATATGATAAACTATGTATGCTTTATGGCTGGCCTGCCTTGTGATTGACGAGTTGCTAAAACGGACTGGCGCTTTGCTTTTCTTCAGCGCTTTTTTTACTCTAATTGAGTACTTTTTACTACAACCCTCATTCACCCAGTCACACACAGATTTATACAGTGTTTTTATTCTGACATTCACACACTCCAGTGAACACATCTGGGACGACTAAGGGGTTGGTGTCTTGGCCAAGGATACTTTGACATGCAGACTGAAGGAGTAAGGGATAAAAGCACTGACCTTCAGACTCTAGTGTACTCGCAGACGCTCACTATAACACCCCTCACTTGTCACGCCCAGGTTAAAAACACCAATGCTCAGCTTGAGACTTCCCAGTGGGACCTTACTAACCAATGGGTGTCTACATTCATCTTTTGCATGGGTAAAAGTATTAGCTGATTAGCAAGTTGCATCCATTATTGATATTAAATTGGATGGTAAAAAGCAGGCTTAAAATAAGCTGTACTTGCTGGAGGAACTGAAGGACATCTTTTATTATAATCAAATGTTGGAAAGGCAAAACATCAACATGCTTTTAATTAAAAGCACTTGGAGCATGAGCACTTTTTTGTAAGTATTTTTAAATGAGCTGCATAAATATTATTGTCACAAAATGCTATCCACTACACACTTATACAATAAATAATGAGAGCAAGTATTTACTGTGCCACATTTTTCACTGGGTGCTGCACGTGTCACCAATGGCCAGCTCACAGTGTGCAGAGGAATGCCCAGCATCTGTTGCCGTTCTTTCTCCCCAATATAATTCTCACTCAGGAGGAGGCAGTGATCACAGGAGACTCTGTTAGCGCTGCTGTCCCGAAGCAAGAATGCAAACAGCCGAAGAGCTCTTCCAAGAATCCCCAGTTGAGGACTTTTCTGGAATGTCCTAACGAGCCTTCTCCGCTGTGTTTACAGTTCCAGACCGATGGAAACCCTGCAATCTGCCCCGCCAGCGTATCATTATCTGGCCTCCTCAGGGGACATGCAGAGGAAAAGCAACAGTTAGAGGAGTTTTCTTCAACCTAACTGGGGGTTTAGATGTTTTTGGAGCTGACCATACTACTTTAAACAGAACAGAGACAAGATTCAACCACACACACTGAATTCACAAATTTTAATAAATTGCTGTAAACCACTTCAGGTTAGTGAGGCAATGAGAAAAATGGCTGGATGCTGGAGAGGATGTCAGTTTTAATCCTGTTGTGTCGCAGTTACTCAGCATGTTAGCTGTTTTCTGCACAGTAAAACAGAAATGGCATTGTTTCATTGAAGTAAAAAGGTCAAAGCAATCATTGTTTTTGACTTAAAACCACTATCAGGTTACAGCTAGAGCATCACTCAAGGCAGGAAGGAAGTGACCATGACATTTAACTAAAAGTGGAAACTTCATTTCAGGAGGGAGAAGAAGGCAAATGTATCTTGGCAGACTGGGAAAAACATGTGACACAGCTGTGTGTGTGTGTGTGTAACAGCATGTTCTGATCTACCTCAGTGAAATCTCAGGCCTTATTGACTTTGGACCACTCTTATGCAACACAGGAATGTTGGAACGGGACCGTCTCACCAAATCAAACAGAGAAACTGAAGCAGCAGAAAACCTTTATATTTACTCCAATCAAACAGACGTATTGTAAATACTTATGAAGTTTGCCATGTTATAAACGACATATATCATACAGAGGAGTGGAACCCATCAGGATGTAGAAGGAGAATGGTCAGACTGCTTTGAGCTAATAGGAAGGCAACAGTAACTCAAATAACCACTTGTTACAAACAAGGTACGGACTGGTACTTATATAGAGCTTTTCTACTCAGTTCTGAGTACTCAAAGCTCTTTATACTACATGCCACATTCACCCATTCACACACACACTCACACTCCAATATCTTGCCCAAGGATACTTCGGCATGCAGACTAGGGGAGCCAGGGATCAAACCACTGACCTTCCGATTAGTAGACGATCCGCTCTACCTCCTGAGCCACAGCTGCCCACAATGCATCTCTGAAAGAACAATGCATCAAACTTTAAAGCAGGGCTACAGCTGCAGAAGACCACACCGGGTGCCACTCCTGTCATGTAAGAACAGAAAACTGAGGCTACAATTTGCACAGACTCACCAAAACAGAAGATTGGAAAGACATTGCCTGGTCTGATGAGTCTCGAGTTCTGCTGTGACAATTGGATGGTAGGGTCAGAATACGGTGTAAACAACATGAAAGCATGGATCCATCCTGCCTTGTATCAGCGGTTCAGGCTGGTGTTGGTGATGTAATGGTGTGGGGGATATTTTCTTGGCAACTGAGGACCATGTCACAAAGCTCAAATCATGTCAAACTGGTTTCTTGAACATGACAAGCAAGGTGCAAGGTGTAACTAATAAAGTGTCCAGTGAGTGTATAATCCAGGCAGAAAATTACTAATCAGAGGACACAGCAGTCATCCCCAGCAGTCCATACGAGTTAAAGTCAATGAGTTTTCAGGATTGTAAATTAAAACGGCTGTAGCAAGGTCAACACATATCAGAAGATAACTATGTACACAGACCCATGTTCACATCATTCAGTAGAATGTTATCTTAGTCATTTAAAAAAATATACATAATTTTAAATAACATTATTCATTAGTTTGTTAACAAAAGGTTTCTTTCATTCTCTGTGGTCCTGTTGGTAACCGGGGTCTTAAAGAAGTAACACATTCTGGCCTGAGGTTTCATGCCAAGCCTGAGCAGGGGCCCTTGCAGTTTCCTGCCCATAACAATAGTGTGAACAAAGAGTGAAGGGTCATGACTGGAAGTTGTGCAGGCTTCAGCTTTTTAGACATGAGCAGTGGTGGCCCAGCAGGAACATATACTGGAAAGCTGCCCACAGCTTTAACATGCCAAAAGGAGAGGATGCCCAAAGCGTGGGAATTTCACCTATCATATTTTTCCAAAGAATTCCTGGCCTGTGATGAACAGAGTCGGAGCAGGATGTGTGTGTTTGGACAATTTGACCTTGTGACCTCACACTGACTGACACAGAAAAATGGGTGTAGATATGTTTCTTACGCCTGTTATTTATTAATTATTTCACTGTTGCTCACTCAATTCCAAAATATGAAACTCTCATCTGAGAAACATTTGGTGTCTCCAGGTCAATGTTAAAGCATTCCCTTACTCATCTGGTGAAGCAGTGACACATTTACAGGTGGTCAGACTAACGTGTTTAACATTTGTTTAACTTACTACCAATTGCAAAACAAAGATGCACTGTTTGAGGCTTTCAGGAAACAAACAAAACAAGGCCATGACCTAAGCCCTAAACAACACATCACTAATACTCTTGATAACATCTGTGAATGCTCTGCCTTATTAGACATCATATATGAATGTAGTGAAGTGGGAAATATGGTATGTAAAACTGGAGAGAAGATATGATCACAGAGGTGATGAGCCACAACCAGGCCTATAACGCAACACTATTTAGTACATAACAGACACACCAAATGTCTGTGTGATTTTGCACGAGATGAATCCTTAGAAGAGCATTTCTTAAAGGGATAGTTCACCCCATAATTAAATACACTCTTTTTCTGATCCAAATTTTTTCTCCATCTAGATGTTTTGGTGTGAGTTACCCACCCTATGGTGCTCAAAGTGCCAAAAAACTCCTGAACCACACTTATTAATCAAAGAAAGGTGCAGCTAGCTCAGCCAAAGGGGAGCTATTCCTACTTTTTTTTATTCCCAATAAAAAAAAGTGGGAATAAAAGTAAAACTCCTACATTCATACATGAAAACGAATAAGATTAGTCTGTCGGAGAGTTGCATTATTTTATCTGATTAGCATTACTGATCCATTCATATATAAGATGCATATTAATGTGGCAGTGGGCTGAGGTATTGTTAACCCTTTTCAATATCTGTAACAGTAGACCATGTTTCATAAACTGACTGTACACTTTGCATGTGAAATGCTGATATTCTTAGTAACCAACAGTTACAGCTGTGAAACAAATGGAATCAACAGTAAAGCACTTCTATCTGAAATACCTTCATGCTCTTCCTGTAATTTTATCACTTGTATGGGGAAATGGTGGCTTTGCTTCTGATAAAATCTAGGTAATCCCCACTTAACTACAAGCTCAAACATTGTTTTGTGGGAGAAAATAGCCTACTTCCTCCTATCATGCTGTAGTGAGGATCATGGTCCTGTACAAAGCATCAATAACAGGTGGGATCCACCTAGTGGTGAGAAGGTATTTTCTTTTTCCATTTATTTAGACAGAGGGAGCTCTTTGAATGTTTTATCAGTTTTTTCCATGTGGTCTCTCATGCGGCTTGCAACTAGATACAGGAGAGTGGTGTGTTAGTAAAGCTCAAGTAAAAGCATTACTTATGCTGTAAAAGTTAAGACAGAAAATCTGCAGTAGTGCCAGGGAGACAGCACATGAGAAGCACACATCAAATAAAAAAAAAAAATCCACAGATGCCACACTTTGAAATATTTTCTTTATTTTCTCTTCCAACTTTTCTTTTTCTGTGTCAGATGCTGCCTTCCCTGCAAAGACACAGAGGTCTCAAGTATGCAGAATGTTTCATTTAGAAAGCAGGCTGATAAATAAACAGAGCTGTACATTCACAGATACACACACTGCAAAGAGCATGTTTCTCATCCTCTGTTTTGGGTCTGTAGGAGCTGTGAGCCATGGCAACCGAATACCGAGGGGAGAAAAATTTGCCTGGCCGGGTTCCATCCTTTTGGCAGTCATGCTAAAACTCATGAATAGCATGACAAAAACAACATTCCTCATCGAAGTGATATAGTCCTGAAGGAATTCCTGTTAAATAGAGGCATTTCTCAGCGTGCATACCTCATTGTATTGAAACCATCTGGTGTAACGTGTGAATGTGAATTCTACTGCAGATCCAAGCAGTGAGAGAAAATGATTTTGTGCACGTGTAGTCATTTGCATTGTCTGTTCGTCTTTGTTTTTCACCACTGTGCATATGTGCATGTGGGCATTTATTTGTGGTATAAGACACTTTCTTCTAGTATAAGTTCATCTCTTGGTGATTTGCAGAATAACTGAAATTATTCTATTATCCGCTGTTTTCCTTGTGGGTATAAACACATGCAAACACATTAAAAAAACAGCCCCTGTGAGCCTCCAGGACCAAGTGTGCAGTATCTAAGGTTGGCTCTGACAAACAGTTGTTAGACTCAGTCTGTCCTGAACAGAGATGTCCATGGCCCATTGCCATATCTCCCACGAGAGTGCTGAGCCGTTACTCCTCTTCTGCCATACTGTGATGCTACACAGAAAGTTTGGAGTTTAGGATGGGGTGAAAATAAGACAGAGGACTAAAAAAAATAAAGAGTAGATAAAGTATTACAGAAAGGCTAAATTTCTCTGGCTGAATGTCCTCAAAACCTCATCAGGTGTTATTGACATTTAATTATGTAACTACAACTTTTTTTTATCAATTAAATACAAATAGCAGTTAAAGCAGGATCTGCATTACAATCTAATTTTGCAGTTGTATCTTGTAACAGGTCCAAAGTCAAAACACAACTTTCAGCCTGTGGATTTAAACAGCACAGTGCATATTTTCCATGAATAACCACAATAAAGTATTATGTCATTAAAGAAGTTCTCGTTGCACTGGACTTAATGGAAACTTGGAGAAAACTGGGTGCATACACACAACACTGAGGAGAGTGAGTTTGGCTTGGGCTATATACACTAACTGGCCACTTTATTAGGTGCACCTTGTTGATACTGGGTTGGACCCCCTTTTGCCTTCAGAACTGTCTTAATTCTTCATGGCTCAGATTCAACAAGGTGCTGGAAAAAGTCCTCAGAGATTTTAGTCCATATTGACATGATAGCATCACAATGCAGATTGCTACAGATTTGTTGGTTGCACATCCATGATGTGAATCTCCCGTTCCACCAGATCACAGAAGATGCTCCGTTGGATTGAGATCTGGTGACTGTGGAGGCCATTTGAGTACAGTGAACTCACTGTTATGTTCAAGAAACCAGTTTGAGATGATTTGAGCTTTGTGACATGATGTGTTATGCTGCTGGAAGCAGCCATCAGAAGATGGGTACACTGTGGTCATAAAGGGATGGACATGGTCAGCAGCTATACTCAGGTAGTCTATGGCATTTAAACAATGCACAGTTGGTACTAAGGGGTCCAAAATGTGCCAAGAAAATGTCCCCCACACCATTAAACCACCACCACCAGCTTGAACCTTTAATACAAGGCAGGGTGGATCCATGCTTTCATGTGGTTTATACCAAATTCACCCTTCCAAATCATTGAATTCAGGTGTTCCAATCACTTCCATGGCCACAGGTGTATAAAATCAAGCACCTAGGCATGCAGACTGCTTCTACAAACATTTGTGAAAGAATGGGTCGCTCTCAGGAGCTCAGTGAATTCCAGCGTGGTACCGTGATAGGATGCCACCTGTGCAATAAGTCCAGTCGTGAAATTTCCTCGCTACTAAATATTCCACAGTCAACTGTTAGTGGTATTATAACAAAGTGGATTGGGAATGACAGCAACTCAGCCAGGAAGTAGTTGGCCACGTAAAATCACAGAGCGGGGTCAGCAGATGCTGAAGCGCATAGTGCGCAGAGGTCACCAACTTTCTGCAGAGTCAATATCTACAGACCTCCAAACTTCATGTGGCCTTCAGATTA
>VUQI01038460.1:0-29675 GCA_015106735.1 Paratilapia polleni | reverse complement strand
GTAAATGGACTGGTACTTATATAGCGCTTTTCTACTCAGTTTCTGTGTACTCAAAGCGCTTTATACTACATGCCACATTCACCCAGTCTCACATACATTCATACAGCACTTTTATCTACATTTAAGTGCTTACTAACATTCACACACACACTCACACTCCGATGAATGCATCGGGGGCAATGTGGGGTTCAATATCTTGCCCAAGGATACTTCGGCATGCAGACTAGGGGAGCCAGGGATCGAACCACTGACCTTCCGATTAGTAGACGACTCGCTCTACCTCCTGAGCCACAGCCACCCCCTTTTTACTCCAGAAAAACATGCAAGCATGCATTTCTTAATTAATTTAAATGCAGGAATTATTCCCATCAGTGCCATTATTCCTCTGTAATTTCATAAAGCCATGCACTGGACCAACAAACTGCCCCTCTGATGTTTCCTGTTCATCGTCTCGTTAATTGGACTTGAAGGCTTTCAGTCCCCAAATGATGCACAGTGAATTTCAAGAAGGAGAAGACACATTGGAGAGTTGACAGAAGCATGGAAGTCTTTGCTTTGTGAGTGTGTGATGACTATTATAATCAAGGTTGGAGGGCAAAACAATAATGAGGTTTGGTTTAGTTAATAGCAGGATAATGAAGAGAAAAAAGTGTTTGCACTTTTGGTACAATGTGGCCAGTTTTTTTAGTTTGTCTTAAATGTACAGTTCACATTTTTTGTGATGCTAAAATGGGACCTGTTTTCTTTATGGAGGTGTTAGTATAGCATAGTATAGTGTTCTCTCTTATGAGGTAGAATTT
This sequence comes from Paratilapia polleni, assembly GCA_015106735.1. NCBI lineage: Eukaryota > Metazoa > Chordata > Actinopteri > Cichliformes > Cichlidae > Paratilapia > Paratilapia polleni. Next base: position 28,875 of record VUQI01038460.1, on the reverse strand, counting down.
AAAGAGTTAAGCATTCATTTTGGCAAAATTTTTCATCTCTTCCTTGGTTTCACCTTTTTGCATGTGAGCATTTGCTGCTTTTCTTTGGAATATATCATGGTAGATGGAGTACCTTTGCATTGTGGGCTGAACAAACAATCTGAAAATGTCTCTAAGGCTTTTTTACTGCTTTCAGATTATGCATAGACCAATCACTCACCAGTTAAATTAATTGATGGATTAACTGATATCAGATTGTACTTTCTCATTGGTTTGTTGATGATTTCTTCTTTTTGAAAGGATATCTAGATTTTTATATAGCTCAGACCTGTTTGCTGGGTTAGGTTTAGTTTAGGTTAGGTTTATTATAGCTGAGATTTGTGTTCGAGAAGTTTAGTTCATTAGTGAAAAAACTATACATGCAAGTAGCACAGATATTGTCCTGTTTTATTTATTAAGGGGACTTACCAAAGAATTAAGAGCCACTAATGGAAATTTAATTGTCCGCAATACTGTGGTTTTATTAGGTTGATCTCAGTCACATTACCTTTCTTTTGTGCCGTTGATGTTTCCAAGAAATTCAAACACACAACAATCCCTCTTCAAAGTGGGTTAACCCTAAATCCAGCAGGGTCAGGGATTTAGGTTGGATTTATGTCCAGCTATGAGCGAAAACATTGTTCCAGGGAATCCCCAAAACTCTTTGGAGGAGCCCCCACTGAGCAGTGAGTGATAATCCAGCTGGCTCCCACAGTCAGACCTGGATGCTCACAGGCAAACGGCCTTCTGACAAAGAGAGGTTTTGGGGCTCTAGATTCCTTTAGTCCTCCCAGTAAAGCAGGAATGTTGATCCTTGCAGGGATGGAAAGCTTTCAAATGCATTCAGCTTTAAAGGTGTTTGCGTATTTATTGGATAAAATGTCCAATTCTAGCTTCTAAAATGTTTGAATTTCTTGCTTTAATCTCACTGTAAATTGAGTGCCTTTGGATTGTGGATTTTGGGTCGGACAAAATAAGCTATTAGTAGGTTTTACTTTGGATTTTGGGAAATGTGCAACTATAAATGACATGATTAAATGTTTTACTAAACAGCAGTACTGCCACTTGGGGCCAATGAACTGCAGCCTTATAGTAATTGATTGTAACTAGGGTCAAGATTAAATGTGCATTACAACCTCATCCATAATTTCCCAGCTTTTAAGGGTGCTTCATTTCTTTGGAGGCCTTTCCAGGCTCTTCCATTTTTCACAAATATTCTGGAAGCTCAACACTTTGTTAAAATGAGAGTTTCATTTAATATTTAAATATAGATAAAAGAGATGATGAGATTAAACTTGGATTAACAATTAAGCTTTTCTCAGTCTGGGACCCATCAGCTACTCTCCTGACTTGCACTCTGGGCTCACCAGACAATTATGATGTAGCCAGAATATCTGGTTAAATACTTCTTGTCTGTCTGTCGACCATTTTTCTTTACAAATGCAGATAAATTTAAAAGCTAAACGGTCATCACACGATAGCTGATGGTTTCAAGATTCCATTTTGGTAAATGGCTTCCTTCTTTTGCTTTCCACACAGACCGACACAAAGGACTGCTCAAACGTGATTGGTCAATAGAACTTGGGCTACAAGAGAAATACCAGAAAACGTAAACCAGAAAACTTCCAGTGCCAAAAATCTTGTCAAAAATCATATTCTGCATGTTTATAGAGATGAACCTTTTAGAAACCCTAAACCTGCAGTAAGTAACTGATTCTTTGTTCCCATAAAAGCAATAGTCAGAGCTTTAAGTTATCATTGATTTGATTTTTTTTATTTTTTTTAAACAAACATGAAGTGTAGAAAGGACATCTTTCTATTTAAAGGTCAACAGCAGCTGCACATCAGATATTGTTTTATGGTTTATGTCGTGTTATCTTATGCTGTGCGTTTTGTTTCTGCCTCAAATATCCATACCTAAGCTAAGCCTTTTAATGGTTTCATTAAAAATTCATTTTGACTTTTACTGCATCCCCTACTCTTTCTGTGCATTCTCACTGGCACTGAAGGATGGACAGCTCATCCCGAGTTTGGTTGTTTTTCCGTGTTTGCCTTTTTAACCCCCCCGCCAGTTCCCAACCCCCTCGGGAGCGAACTACCACGCCCCCATTTGTCTCACTGAATGCCCTGAGCTTGGAATGTTTTAGCTGGAAAGTTAGGCTGAGAAAGACACTGAGCTTACCCCTCAGGCTTTTGTTGTCATGCACCTGTGGAGGCCTGGGATGCTCAGTCTGCCTCTGGATACTGATTTATGTCATTGTTGTTGTTCTGAGCTGATGGATTGTTAGAGTCTTGGTAACTCTGGCCAAAACAGGCATCCTTACAACTTGGCAGTCTTCTCAAGTTTTACAAAGTTGTGACATTTAGTGAACCAAAATGAATTATTTTATATCCACATGAAATTGGGAAAACTTCTCCACAGACCAGAATGAGACCAGCCTCATACAACGGATGGCCACGTACGTTTGGCCATGTATTCAATTTGATTTAGTAATAATAAAAAAAACAAATAGCTCTTGGCACCAAAGAGGAAAATATTAAAGAATTTTATAAGTAACAGTTTGACATTATGCCAGAAATAGTTAGTTTATGTGAAAATGTTCAGACATTAGCCCTGTTTTGTGGGGCCTAAAGGGTATATTCATGTGTCAGATCCTTTCATGTGATTCTGTATAAAGTCAGAGAGCATTATTCTGTGTGAGACTCTTGAGGATTTTCCTCTGCAGGGATGCAGTTTCGCCTCAGCTATTATTCCCTCTCCTTTCCTACTGATTACTTTCATTCAATACCACAAATACTGACTATAAAGGACAAAATGAAACTTTCTAAAATAGAAAATGTCATGGATGAAGTAAGAAAGTCTCTTTGTCTGCAGACCTTCTTGCTTTTCAGATTGATATGAGGAAAAAAAATGACAGTGCCAGCACATTGGCACAGCGTGAAACTTCTTTAAAATCAAAAAGAATGGACACAGAGCAGTTTTATTCATCAAGCTGGTCAGGCAACTGTATAAACTATATAGAAGGAGAACAAGAAAAAGAAGCATCCAGACAAAGTGGTATTTGAAATAGTAGAAGAAGCAAAAAGCTGAGCAAAAAGAGGAAATGATAGTGAGGCCAACGAAAGCCAGGAGGCAGAGGACAGCTTCCTGACACCGCTCGGCTTTGTACCACCGCAGCCTGGCCGTATGCAAATGCAAGTTATGCTAATGAGGTCCATTTTGTGACCAGTGGCAGTAAAAAGGGCGCTATTCAATCACTCAGTCAAGATGTGGTGGTGAATTGGCCTGCCTTCATCTCAGTGGCTCAAATGGGCCATCAGCAGGCTATCAGGGGAGATGGTCACTGAATAAAGGGGGCATTACGATTGAGTATGAAAGCACCCTCTTATTTAGAGTCCCCCTCTACACCCACGAGGTTACAGGGTGAGAGGGCTCCCCGGGAAAATGGCTTTCTCTGAATGCACTTCTGTAAGTAATAATGGTATCTCAGAGCCAAGTGTGTTTTTGGAGAGGGGAGGGATTGATTTGATGCTGGCTGCTGCTGTCATATGCATCTCTCTTTCTCCCTGAGTTCAGCGTTTTGAATGACTGGTATGCAGTTGGATGCATGTGTATGGGAGTTTAAAAGGACTGACGTTTCACGAGGCTTAGCTGCAGACGTCATATGATATGGGTGGATTGTGTCAGCAATCCAGAATTCTTTCTTGGTCATATTTAGCTGCTTTTAGTGCCTAAATTTGCTTCTTTTACTGTTGTAGTTTATTCTCATTGCTCACATCAACTGAGTTTCCAGCAGTAGGCTGCTGTTTCAAGCAAATGAGCTCTGATAAGTCCACTGTGCACTGACAACATGCAGGATCTGAAGAGCCAGATAATCAAAGTTAAAAGAATTGCATTTGTCATGTAGGGTGAAACGTGACTCCAGTAGTACGATAATGTTGCCATGTCTGCCCTGTGATATAAGGAGTTGCTTTTTAAAGGGGACAGAAAATCAAATTTATATATCTTTCCTCAGTCTTGCAAGGCAATTTATCCATCTAGATTGTTTTGACGTGAGTTGCCCAGTTTTGGAGACATTGACTGTAGATATGTCTGCCTTCTCTGAACATAGTGAAAACTTTGTCAGTTTTGTCTGCTAGCAAATAACTTAAAAATGACCCAAACCACCTGCATGGTACAATGACCTACTAGCAGACTAATGCTACAGTCACACCAGGGAAAACAGGGATTGGAGACTACAGCACAACCAAAATTATTGCGACTGTGTGCAATGAACTTGGCATCTCATTGCCTTTGAAATGGTCACTTTGAAGATGGGGACCAAGTCTACTGTGACTCGTAGTCAGTTGCTGTCTTCAAAGCAACTTTGATGCATCAAGACGGTGATAAAACAGCAATACTATCAGTCTGATATCAGTTTGTGATTGAGTGGGCTCAAGTTGGCAACTATATACGGTGATAAACTGTGATAAATCGGCAAAAGTCATCTGAGCCAAATAATTGAGCTTTCAGGAGAAAAAAGGGCACCCAGAAATTAGTAGGCCTATGTGTAGAGCAAGCAGGTTGTCTCTGATATGTCAAATATCCAAATTTTAGTAGGCCACTATATTTCTGTAAGTTGAGCTAAAGCATTTTGTCAGTTTGCCGAAACTATCGGAATGGATGTGAGGGAATGTATAAAGAAGAACAACAAAGAGTGGGGACCCAGGAGGGAAAAGGTCCCAGCATTTTATTTGTTTCCATCACGGCTGGCACCGCATGTAAAACACTGGGACATGACCACAAGGTAATTAACACATAATGGCTCACTCACAAGCATAAATGCTGGCAATGACGTTTTCCATTTTTCCATTTGGTGGGCATGTTGGTCAGAGTGTGATGTGTTGTTATTCTCTGTAAGTTTTTCTCCAGCCACAGTCATGAAGCACCAACCACTTTAGTGAAATACAGCAAAATACACCAAATTACACCATGTTCAGTGCTGCAAACACTCACGCAGAAAACAAGTCAGAAAACAAAATCAATCTCCACTGCTGTGAAAAAAATTATATCCACGTCACTGAACACTGTGCTGAATGGTAAGGTCACATTGTCAAAGGCAATTCAGATTGTCAGTATTGTTTTAATCGTGTTATGAAAGCAGCACTGGAGAATATCGATAGACTTGTGCTGTGGTGTTAAAGTGTCCTGTCGTCGAAGAATGAAAATCATTAGCTGTCGCCGCGGGACGCAGACAGATGTTCGATCCGTTGAAGTTTGTTGTTTGTGGTTGATTTTGTGACATGACTGTTACTTGAACACAGAAACATTCATCTGAATGTGTTTTATTTTTCTTGAAAGATGCCTGATCATTTCGACCAGACGGTGGTTCTGAACCAGCTCAGGTATTCTGGCATGTTGGAGACAGTCAAGATTCGACGCACTGGCTTTCCCGTCCGGAGACCTATCCAAGACTTCTGCTCAAGGTTTGTACCAGCAACACTGCACATGCACTCATACATCAGCCCACACAATATTTATACTCATGTTACAGCTGTGTTTCCACTGTTCTACTGAAAGGTTAGACACCAAAACAATTGAAGGATAATTTCAATTTCTAAAATACAAACATTAAAGAAAAGAAAAATGGTACAAACCCTGTAGAAATACCTAACATCCTTCCTTATCATGCAAACACCCTTCCCTCTGCTTCTTCTTCAGGTACAAGGTGCTGATGCGTGGTTTGTTGATGCCAGATGACCCCAGAGGGCGCTGCATCCAGCTGCTGCACCTCTACGACAGCAGCAGTGTAGAGTGGCAGCTGGGCAAGACCAAGGTGAGTGACACATTAGATTTGCATTTATACCCAATAGTGCAGAACCCATTCAGAAAGAGTGTAACTCAGGTTACTTCCCTATAGCTAAAATTTAGATGTCCATTAAACACATTACATGCAAGCAATTATAAAGTTACTGTTTTGTGGGGTAAGACATGGTTGTGTGGTCAAAGTTAGAAATAGGTTTTGGTTGGCTTTAGGATTAGGGTTTGGCACTTACTTGGCGCTTACTTTTGAGGGTTAGACTTTGAGCTAACAGGCTTGGAACTACTTTGTCAATGAATGTCTTCACGAAGATAGCCAAACAAACATGCCTGTGCTTCAGGTGCCAGTTTAGCTCAGTGGTTGTGCAGGTGACCACATGCCTCTATGGGTGAAATGCAGGTAGCCCGGGTTTGAATCTGACCCATGGCACTTTGTTCTGTCTTTCCTCTGGTCTCTCTCCCTCTCTTTCCTGTCTACTCTCTACTGGACCTATCAAATGAAGGCAAAAATGCCCAAAAACAAATCTTTAATAAAAAAAAAATTTAAAAAGCATGGCTCTCTCCCTACACACAGAGTGGAGCAGCCAGCAGTCGCTTTAGGGGAAACACTCATAACACAGAACAACTTCTAGCCAAAATATGAGAACCACTAATTCAAATGACCTCAAACTCAGCACTGCACTTATTTGGGTCCCCAGGCATCAGGTTTGAAGTGGACTGGGTAAACAATGATTGAAACAGATGAAGAACAGATACATACAGAGATTTCTCAGATTTTTAAAAGTATGCTTACATTAAGTCATCTTTGTGTCCTTTTTTATATATATTTTTTTACCTTCTGACAAATATGTCCCATCTAAGCATTTGCACTGACCATTAAATAGAAGTCTTCAGGGGTACTTCTGGCTCTCGTAGCTAAGAGCTGATCCAGGTCAAGAGTCCAATAAGGTCTTTCTGCATCTTTTTTTTTTTTTTTTGAAGTAAAATGGTGCAAAGAAAAAAGACAAATAGATCTTGCTTGATTGTAAAGCTTGCTGGGTAATGGCTTAGTTTAACTTAGGCTTAAAAGATCAAAGTGTTTCTGAAAACTACACAGTTCTAAACATCATGTGAAGAACAATAATGGTTAAGGCTCTCCAATTCATAGGTAATTGGCTTTCCCACAGCCTTTCCACACAGATTTGCATTCCCCGCCTGTCAGCAGTGAAATATATCCCTTCTGCTCAGTTCTCTACAGTATAATTGACTTTTTCCTGTCAAACCCTGAGCCCCTGTATGTCTCTGGCTCCGCAGTGGTTGTTCTATATTCTCTATTGCTAACATGGAATATGATTGGATGCAGACTGGACATCACCACCGGGGGATGCCAATCCATTTTGGCTGCTCTTCTCCCCTCAAGGCTTAATTTGGCTTCATACGTCTTACAAATTCAGCTCAGTGAAACCATTGCAGAAGCTGTACCTGTGCAACTGCAGGCTTGTGTGTGTGTGTGTTGTGTTTGTGTGTGTAGTGTGTGAATGTAATTGAGGTCCAGAGCACCTGAAGTGTAGAATCCAACAATTATTGGATCCAGTCTTCATCCCTTCGGTCTACCGCTCTCTGCTTCCACTACACCGGATCAGGAAGAATATACCTACTGCCAGGGTGTGTATGTATGTATGTGTGTGTGTGTATGTGTATGTGTATGTGTGTGTGCTGTGGGGAAATGACAGATGGGGGATACAGATCGCTAATCACAGCATGACCGTGTGATGCTGCAGGAGGTGACAGCAGTGAAGGATAAGTGTGGTTGTGGGTGGGTGGACAGACGAACGGATGAGTGGTCATTAGTATGTGTCTCAGTGTCTGTCCAGGACCAACAATAGCTCAGGAAACTGAATTGTGAATACCCCACCACAGCACTGAGGTAGAACAAGCATGTTTTTGGTTACCAGTTTTACTTGCATTTGGTGACTTAGTTTTGACTGAATATTTCATGGATGCCTCCAGTATTTGTAGTCCATTTGAAAAGCTATTTAAAAGGTATTTATCATGTTAGTAAAAGTTGGAAAAAGGCCTATATATACCCTGCTCAAAAAAAATTAAGGGAACACTCAGTCATCACGGTATAATACAAAGTTATTCTGACATCTTTCTGACAGTTTGGACAGAAACATGCACATGAGTAGCCCTCTGGAGGTCATTTTGTAAGGCTCTAGCAGTGCTCCTCCTGTTCCTTCTCGCACAAAGGAACAGTCCTGCTGCTGGGTTGATGCCCTTCTATGGTCCTGTCCAGCTCTCCTCATGTAACAGCCCACCTCCTGGTATCTTCTTCATACTCCTGAGACTATGCTGGGAGACACAGTAAACCTTCTTGAGATGTGCCATCTTGGAGGAGCTGGACTACCTGTGACACCTGAGTGGGACGCAGATACCGGCTCATGATATCAGCAGTGACAAGAATGCTAGTAAAAGGCAAAAATAAAGAAAAATCAGTCAGGAGGGGCACGGAGAGAGCAACGGTCTGTGGCCACCACCTGTTAAATCATTCCCTTTTTGGGGGTTGTCTTTTTGTTGCCTCTTCAATGCACCTGTTGTCACTTTGATTTGGACCAAAGCAGGTGAAATGGATTCAGTGGTTTCTGCTTCCTAACTGGACAAATTGATATCCCTTGAGTTTAACTGACTTTGTGTTATACTGTGATGATCAAGTATTGTCTTCATTTTTTTGAGCAGTGTAATATTTTTTTATTGGTTGTATTAGATGCTTGAACCCACATGTACCTACTTTCAGGTCCAGTTTTGTTTTCTTTTTATTATGGTCAAAGGTCTATAACTCGCTCCATTGCTAAAAGGGGCTTAAATGTCTAGTGCAGTCTTGGCATGAATGGGCAAAACCTCGGAAAAACAACATCCAAATTACCCAAAAGGCTATGGGGTATTTAATGCATCCAAAGATATCCATCATATTACGTTCTACTGCTGATACATAGGATCAATGTACAATATATGGTAATTATTTAAATTGTATGCTTTTTAAAAATACATTTGTAATTCAAAAGATTTAGAGAACGGTATTCTAGTCTTCTCCTTTCTTCTGAGTTTTAATGTGCTCATTTTCAATGTCTGCCACCATTTACCAGATTTACACGAGAGTTTCTTTCTTGTTCTCAGATCCCAATTATTATGAAATTGAGACACATATTGGTTTTCAGGCTTTTCTAAAATTTCCTATAAAACATTTAACCAGATCTACCTGAAAGCAATCTGTAGACCTTCTAACCCTGACACCATTCTCTCCACTGAGCCACTGGACCGTCCCTGTTGCTGTGACTGCCTGTAAACTGTTAAATCAATTCTGTCTCCCTCAGAGGGATTCGTCCACTTTGTCCCGCTGCCTCTCGCAGTGAGATTTACATCGAGGTGGCCTGCAGCTCCTTTCATTTGCCACATGTCCTGACTATTGTCTTAAGACTTATGTCTTACTTTTTTTACAGCGTTAAACTTAATTTCCTGGAAGTGATGTGGCTCTGCTTTCTTCTCCCACCGTTCAGTTCTCTCCACGGGCCTGACCTGTGACAGTAAGCAGCGCTCCCTAAAGGCCCCAACAGCAAGAATCAAAATGCAGCGAGGCTTAGCGTGGTCTTTGTTGCGCTAATTAGCATAGTAATGATTAAAAAGGATTAGTCGTTCGGTTCACTGGGATGCAAATGTGTGCACTCGTACACGGGGCTGCACGTTCTGAGCATGTGTGAATCATGTTGGAAGTTGTTTAATAAAAGGAGGGTGTGTTTTGCACTTTGAACTTATTTGGCATTATTTCTGTGTGGATTTACTTGTTTTAATCACTAAGTGCGGACATAAATCAGTATGTGAAGAGAGCTGGCTTCCACAGAGCTAACCTTTTTTGTTCATGTGTGTATTTTTGTATGTACACTTCAATGAGCCTGGATATCAGCGCTCCACTATCTTTCTTTAGTTTTGTTTTTAAAGATTTTTTTTATGTGTATATATTAATTTATATAAATACGGTGGAAAAACACATTGCTGTAACATTAAAGCTACTGTAAAAGAAACAGAAAGGCAAATTGGATTTTAGCATTAAATTCTACAGTTTTGGCTGCTTTTCTGAAAGTAAAGCAAAGTAATCAAAGAAAGCGTAAAGTCTTCCATCCACTGTATAGTTACTTAAGTATTTCCCTTCCCTCATTAAGCAACTTAACCCTAACCCTTACTGTCCAGACTCATGCTCAGGCTCTAAAATATAAGTTTAATATATCCAGCAGTTCAGTACTCTCAGGTTTATTTGGTCTGGTATATCCATGGTGGTTAATACTAACTAATGTTAGAAAATGGGAGGATGAACTTGGGACATATTCAGAAGTTGCTCTTTCTGACATGTAGCACTCAGCAGGAAATAATCAACTTCAGATACGTTTTCTTCTTCTGCTGTGGCTCATGGGGAAGAGCAGGTCGTCTACTAATCAGAAGGTCAGTGGTTCGATCCCTGGCTCCCCTAGTCTGCATGTCGAAGTATCCTTCGGTAAGATACTGAACCCCAAGGTGACCCGATGCGTTCATGTGAGTGTGCGAATGTTAGATAGAAGCACCTACGATTAGAAAAAAGTTCTTGTATGCATGTGTGTGTGAATGTAGTATAAAGTGCTTTGAGTGCTCAAATTGAGTTGAAAGGCGCTATATAAGTACCAGTCCATTCTTCTTTCAGCTGCTCCCTTGTTCGCAAGGGGTCACCACAGTGGTCCGCATACTTGATTTGGCACAGATTTTTATCACGAATGTGAAGATAATTTGTATTTTGTGTGTTTTCTAAGCAAAAAAAAAAAAACATTTACTGGAAATACTCTGCTGCCTGGGTAGAGAGTGCAGGAGGCAGCGTGACGTCAACCAGCTTGCTGTGAATGCTACAGGAATAGGTTTAATTGGGCATTCTTCAGTCTTTATACAATGGAGCTGGCTTGATGAAGACATCTTAATGTCCAATCTGACTGTGTTTGTATTTTTTCACTCATGGCTGCAGTGGCCAAAACACATTGGCCCACTTGAATCACACTTTTCTGATAATATCACAAAAGAGATATTACTAGTTATTTTTAGTTGAATAAGTATAGTTCGTAGTACTGTTATTTTGCTTTGAATCCTTTTTCCAGTACACTACGTATCACTCTGGTTCCAGTCTGCTGTGATACTTTAAATTCTGTTTCCAAAGCTTTTCCATCATGATAACTGAATTTCTGGAGAGACACCAGTGGTTTTGTGTGTGTGTGTCTTTGTATGTGCATGTGCACATGTTTGGGCATGTAATGCATGTTTCCCTGTTAATTAACCTGCTCGTAAGTGACATCCACATCACCCCGACGAGTTTACATTTCCCCCGAAAATCTCATTAGTGCTTCACTGCTGAGGATCCAACACTGTCACTCAGCCAACACACACACACACACACACACACACACACACACACACACACACACACCATGCAACAAGAGAAAGGCAGTGTGTACTCCTGTACCCCCGTAGCACCGTGATATTTCCCCACCGTCTCAGTCGCCTGAGACCACATCCCATATCTCATTTTCCTCCCTCCCTAATCGGATTAACCCCCGGCGGCCCTCACTGGGCCCAGTTTCTCTATCAATGGACGACAGCTTGGCTCCTGGAGCAGGCAGCTGCACTAAGTGCCTGTAAGACCGGTCTTTTCACAGAGAGATGTAGCTGAAATCACTCGCTGCAGTAATCTGCTGCCTTTAGTAGTGGGAACAAAGGAAGAGGAGGATCTGGATTTGATTTATGTCGGCTGCTTTGTTTGGCTCTGTTGTTCTTCTGTGAGCGACTGTCTGTTAAATGATGATGTTATAGAAATGAAATGGTCTGCCTCTTTTTAATTCTGTTCACTTGTAAATCTTTTATTCATAATGTGTGGGTAATACAGCGTAAGTAATGGACGGACTATGTTAAGCAGCTGGGAATTGAACATGTTATGCTGTGTGTCATGGATGGACAGTATCTACTCATTGTTTCAATACCATCATCAGTATCTTTATAGCCCAGGTACAATTTCAAAAGTGAAATAGAAGTAGTAAGAAATATATATGTAAATAATTTAGTTGCATATATATTGCTTACTAATTTAAAATGCTGAAAAAATAAATGTATAATAAGGTTTGAATGCTCTGAAACCTTGTAACAGCATTTTTTTGACTTTCTTGTTTTATCCGATGGATAATTCACATTCCTCTACCCCATAACCCTTTGGTCTGATGAAAGAATTAATATTCCACTTGATGAACTCCAACGCTCTGAAAAAGACCTTTGTCAATGCTTGACAAGTTGACATTTGGGAACAGAGCTGAAACCAGTCAATTGATCAGTTAGCCAATTAATGCCAAATATTCTCAGCCCCACACTGGGTGGATTTTGGAACGTGGTCCTGGCACTAAACTATGGCATTAGGTATAGTAGGACCATTTCCTGTTCATCAGTGACACTGTTGTGTGATGTTGGTCCAACCCTGCAACGTTAAGTTAATTTGGAGAGATTTCTTTTTTCTTTCACAAATGTACAACTTCATAATCTTGATGAAAATGCAGTTTTTTTTTTCTTTGAATATTATCCTCTTCCTTAAATTATTTTACCTAAAAAGGCCCTTATACACCATCCTACTGAACCGTTTTGGTGTTGTAAACTATAAATATGACATTAAATTGTCATGTGTGCTATGAGATGTTCTTTAACTCATTAAGGGTCAAGATAAACTTTAAATTTACCTGAAAGTAAGACAAAATTTCGATTTCCTGCACTTCCTCTATTTCTCATCCTCCTGTCTCAGGTCTTCCTTCGGGAGTCTCTGGAGCATCGCCTGGAGAAGCAGAGGGAGGTGGAGGTGCTGAAAGCAGCCATGATCATCCAGGCCCACGTCATGGGCTACATGGCCAGGTACAAAAATTCAACAAAAACATTAAAAGCCTTCTTAGAAACAGTTTTAATCTTCATTCAAACCAAAACGCCCCTAATCTGATGCTTGTCCTCCATACAGGAAGCAGTACAGGAAGCTGCTGCAGTGTATTGTGGTCATCCAGAAGAACTACCGGGCTTTCTACTGGAGGAGGAAGTTTCTGCTCCTCCGCTGGGCAGCACTCACCTTCCAGAAGTGTCTGCGAGGGCAGCTGGCCCGTCGGACCTACAGCCGGATGCTGGAGGAGAGGAGGAAGAGGGAGGAGGAGGAGCGACGCAGGTGGATGGAGGAAATGGAGAGGTGGGCTACTCAGGCTAAAGGAGTACTTCACTCACCATGTGGTGCTGTATCTATAACCAAATAATTTTTTTTTAAAAAGTTCAGAGGTAATGCGAAATGGAAAAAAAGTTTTTGCAAGTTACTTAAACCCTTTGGTTTGGTTTAAAAAACGCTCAAAGACCAGAAGTGAGTAGCAAAACTGGAAAATGTTTTTGAAAAATATAAGCTCACTTTGTATTGGATACCAGAAAAACTGCTCTTCTGCAGGTGGTTTGTTTAATCCACTACAAAAATATGTATGAAAGCCTATTTTCCAGTGCCAGGGTAGAATACTTTAGTAGCTTTAGTTCTGATAAATAACGAATTCAAGCTCAGCTACAGTCATCAGATCAGCTGATCTCAGTGCTAGAGCAGCATCCAACTGACAAGTCTTATATAGGGCATGCTATTGAAGTAGCTTAGCCTGCCTACATTTGCTGTGCATCTGCAAGCTGCTTTGCAACCCATCTCCACCCCACCTCTTCTTTTAGATGCTGCCCCACTTAATCAGTGTCATATCTGTTTTCATTGATGCTTGTTCTGTTCTGCGATGGGGTCTTGCTGCTGCTCCTCACCTTATGCTTACTACATATGCATGTGTAAGGGGAGGGAAGTCCCTGAACAGAACCATGCTGCCAAATATAAATTACTACAGATGTACCTAATGACCTTCTTTTGACTATAGTGGTCCTGACTGAAATACTAAATATGAAATATGGACTGATTATTATTAGTATTATCATTAGGTTTAAAAAGGTTGCAGTGTGCAATTTGTCTGTAAATGTAGGCTTTAAATCCCCTAATTCCCAGAAACAACACTGAGTCATGACCTCGAAGGGGCCACAGCTCCATTTATACTGATAGAAAAATGATTACTTTATAACCACTGCAGCTATCAGCATTTAGCAGTGAACCAGTGAATTTGTATAAACATCTTTATTAGTACATATCTATACACTTACTTGCATAGTTGTATTTCTAAAAGGTTTTACAGTTTGGTGGGGTGTACCGTATGTATTTTTGTTGTTTTGATAGATAGTGGACTGTATATTTTCTTTCTGAGCTTTATCAAATATATTCTAAATGGGTTTCTGGTATTTTAATCCCACAGTGAGACAGGAAATGCAATTACTCTGGTTTTGGTACATTATATCTCTTACTGTCTGTTCAGTCAGCTGATGTCTGTGTGTTTGTGTCCTGCAGGGAAAGACAGAGACTGGAGGCTGAGAGACTTGCAAGAGAGGTATGATAAAACTGATTTAAGTAAAAAACAGTGTATAACTTTAATTTGGCCCAGTCTCTACAGGCATATCTGATCATTAAAGAACACACAGAACACAATTACATTTCTTATTATATTTTTCAACTAAGTGCCTGGTGTGACAATAAGCAGGTTTCAGCTTATTGTCACAATAGGTAGCAAAAAAATACAAAAAACTATTGAAAATTGTTTTTGGTACAATGAGCATCAGTTTAAGCCTTGATGACACAAGTGAAAACACGCATCAAAAAGTGTTTCCTGTCTTATATTTCTGTTTTCCTGGTTTCAGGCTGAGGAGGCCAGAAGACTGGAGGAGCTGCGTCATGCTGAGGAGCTGGCCTCTCTGGTTCTGGCTGAGTCTCAAAATGCAGTAGCAGCTGCAGCATCACCAGACACCCTGGAGGAGCTGGAGTCAACAGAAACCTGTGTGGAGGCGTCAGAAGAGGAGGAGGTAATACGTCCACATGAGGCAACTCAAGTGGAGGAGATCCTTCGACTGGAGCGGGAGATCCAGGCACTGCAGAGGCAGAAGGAGCGTCAGGAGCTCTCTTTGACTGAAGCCTCCCTGAACCGCCTGCAGCGCCTTCGCGACCAGGAGCTCCGGCGGCTGGAAGATGAAGCCTGCAAGGCGGCACAGCAATTCCTGGACTCGCTGAACTTTGACGAGATTGACGAATGCGTGAGGAACATTGAGAGCTCCTTGGGAGTGGGTGAAGGGGATGAGAAGGAGGAGGATGTCAGGAGGAGAGGTAACGATGAAGAAGAGGTTGATGAAGGGTTTGGGGCTGATGACGACGCCTTCAAAGACTCACCAAACCCAAGTGAGCATGGCCACTCGGACGGCCAGCGGACGAGCGGGATCCGAACGAGCGATGACTCGTCTGAAGAAGACCCATACGCCAACGATGCTGTGATACCATCACTGCCACCAACCACCGTGCTGCACCACTCTTTGCCGACAGTGCCTCCAGCCTGCCACAGTGCCTCATCCAGCGGGGACTCTGCTTACTGCCACCCCCAGGCTTCATCTGAGGCTCAATCCGACGAGCTGGTGGAGCTGATACCTCCAGATGAGGATTCAGACTACGACCAGGATGACTACGATGAGGGTGCTATCGTGTCTAGTGGCAGCATGGCCTTCTCCAACCCTCGCAGTGGGCAGTGGTCTCCTGATTACCGCGGATCTGTTGGCACCTACAACAGCTCAGGGGCGTACCGCTTCAGCTCAGAGGGAGCTCAGTCATCGGTAAGCTTAGTATCTCAAAAGGTTTTGTAGAAGTGAGGTCGCAATCAGATGGGTCAGTTAAAGCCACAGTAGTTGCTGTTTACAACAAGGCTGCTTTTAGATATATTATTTTCCCGTTAGTCAGCCAACAAAACCTTTAAAACTTTGAGTTTATTTAGTCAAACTTCTAATGTTTCTTAGTTGCTATTACTGACCGAATGCACGAGAAAGATCCAAAGATACCAGTACTGTTGACATATAAAAAATACTATTGAGAAAAAGGGAAAGGCATGTAGAACACCCTACAGTCAGTAAGCTTTCTGGGTACTTGCTTCTCAGGACATTTATAGATCAACCCACATATCAAAAATCTCTGGGTTGACAGGGTTGAGTTTGTTGTTGCTCAGGTGAGCAACAACAAACTGGCAACTGTTTTGTCCTTGCATGTTTCCTTGAAAACAATTATTCTCAGGGAAAAACGGATCTGGTGAGAAAGATAATTTAACTGCTTAGATTTGTGCCTTTTTCCAACCCAAAGGTGCAAAGAGCATCACATTTTAAAAAAGAGAGCGTTAAAAGTTTGTTTAATTTAAAGATACCGTTTACCATTATTACAAAGAATTTTATTTTAAAAAATTATGCAAAATAACCCTTTTATATCTTGTCTAATTTCTAATTTTTGTTGCTTTTACTCTAGTTTGAGGACAGCGAGGATGACTTTGACAGGTTCGACACAGATGATGAGTTGTCTTATCGTCGGGACTCCGTCTACAGCTGCGTCACGCTCCCGTACTTCCACAGCTTCCTCTACATCAAAGGTAACTCTTTTCTTATAGTATGTACTCTTCTTTAATAAACCTGAACAGGTGTCAGTTAAGGGAATCATCTATACAGCTTTAGGACTTATTTTGATGAATAAACATAGTACTTTCTGTATTATGTTCCAAGAGACAGAAAATGAAAATCACCCGGAATACTGTTATCATTTTTCTGCTGTGATACTTGTTGGAAATTTTGGATTCCTCTTCCTTTATTTTCCACCCTCACATCAAATTCTGCCCTCCAGGTGATTTAATGCATTACGGAGCATTTGAAATCTCATATTTTTCCTCTTCAGGTGGTCTGATGAACACGTGGAAGCGGCGCTGGTGCGTTCTGAAGGACGAGACCTTCCTGTGGTTCAGAGCCAAGCAGGAGGCTCTGAAGCAGGGCTGGCTGCACAAGAAGGGTGGGGGCTCTTCCACGCTGTCCCGCCGAAACTGGAAGCGGCGCTGGTTCGTACTGCGCCAGAACAAGCTCATGTACTTCGAGAATGACAGCGAGGAGAAGATGAAGGGGGTGCTGGACGTGCACAATGCCAAGTAAGGACAAGAGAAGATCACTTTGAGGGTCTTTGTATATTGCTGACAATACTCTCTCTCATTTACAGTAACAATAAAAAAGCTGTGATTTAGTCATTTACATATGAAATGTGCAATAAATGTTATCTTTTTTGATTGTGTCCTGGTGGTGACTTTGAAAATTATTGTATTATTAAAGAGAAATAAAGACACAAACCTTTGAAGGATTTGTAGTAAGACATTTATGGAAAGATCTTTGTATATTCCAAGAACTTCAATCATTATTTTGCCTTCTTTTTTTGACCTGCAGAGAAATCATTGATAACACCGGTAAGGAAAATGGAATTGACATAGTGATGCCAGAGCGGACCTACCATCTGATCGCCGAGTCTGCTGAGGATGCAAGGTGAGTTGTGTGTTTGTCTTTGATATATTGTGCTTAGCTTTACACAAAAAAGTAATTGTGACTTAATCTGTAAAGGACCTTTCATGTAGAGATGGAGTCCAAAGCGACTGAAAAAAACATAGCTAAAAACTAGAAATAAAGCGCTTCAGTAGACAGTCAATAGGCTCAAATGACACCATTAACTTGATGTGTAATTACATGGTCCTGTCCATTAACAGAAATATGCATTATATCAGTAAAAAACATTGCACAGTCATTTTACAAAGCCAGAGTGCAAGGATTCAAAATGTCTTTAACTAGCTAAAAACATTAGATTGTGTTTTGGATTATTTTCAGAACCCTGTGTCTTGTTAGCTGCTAGAAAGCTAATGGTAGTTATGTGTTAGCAACTAAAGCAGTCAAAGAGGCCTAGAGACCAAAGCAATCACAAGGAGGTCTTGCAGTTGCTTTAGTTGCCAGCAGGTTGCCATGGAAGATGCCGACTTGTCTGTAAACAGTTGTAAACTACTTGCCAAGCGGTGAAGCTATGGAAAGCATGACGCAAACTAGAAGCAAAGAACCTTGCCCTTCAAAGTAAAAGTTGCATCTTTTGAAATGTGTTGGGTTCAGTGGTAACAACTTCTATTTTGAAGTTGAACGTTCTCCGTATTCAGTTTGCGTCGCGTCAAGTTTCAGAGAGCTGTGGTGAGTATCTGCAGACAAGTCAGCATCTTCTGCTAGCGACCAAAGCAATCGCAAGGAGGTTTTTTGGCGCAGCACTTGGCAACAGTAGGAAGGAAAAACTCCCTTTTAACAGGAAGAAACCTCCAGCAGAACCAGGCTCAGGGAGGGGCAGCCCTCTGCAGCGACCGGTTGGGGGTGAGGGGAAACAGAAGAGAGCAGAGGGAGACAGGACAAAAGACACACTATGGGAGCTCCTCACTCTGTTGTAGTGCATCCCATCTCACATATGCTTTGTCATTTTTCAGCTTTTTGTTAACAAGTAGAATGAACAAGAAGGCATCTTCACGCATTACAGAGTAAATGGAGACCCATGAGCTGTTTTCCTCTTCGGTGTAGGCTGGACTTAAATGTATTCTGTCTCTATAACTAAATCATCTTCATATTATTATAGTAGTGATTATTATTCACATCATTATTACACTGCTAATGCTGCACGCCCACTCATTTTTCCTTCCTTGTCCTATTATTTCCTCCTTTGGCATGAACCTATTCACACTCAGTATAATAAGCAGGAGGTATTGTTGCTGTAGGGTCAATGTGACCGTTGCCTCTGGCAACACATTGATTTCCTCTCAGAGAGCTAGTCCACTTCCGAAAGGGCAGCAAACGCTCTGTCTGTGGGAATCTGGGACATAAATTTGTTTACGCCGTCACATTGTGGGGATTTGACCTTCTTTAGAGGACAAAAATACAATAAAACATAATGTAAATCATGATATTTGGGGGGGTAAATCTTAGTTTAAGGTCAAAGAACATGAATGCTGGTTAATGTAATGAGCTCTGAAGTGATGGAAACATGACTGTGTGTGTGTGTGTGAGTGAGATAGCAGCAGGTTTACAAAGCAAGCCGCTCTCAGTGTGAGCCAACATCAGCTCCATATGTTTGAGACAGAATCAGTCTGAGCACATTTCATTTTGGCTTTATTTTACACATAAACATGTAGATGTACAGTTTATATTAAAAGCTACACACATTCACCAGTAATTAGTTATTTGCATGCATATTAAAAGTATGGCTAAACATTTTCATTTGTAGTCACTTTAACATAATTAAGTGTTAAATAAGATTCGGTTTAAAATGAACTTTTGAACATAGGAGTCTAACTGACCGGCCTGCAGGGTTACCTGTTCAGTGTAAAAGCTAAGTTGCTGTTGTCATAACCTTTATTCCATGATGTTGATGATGATGAGGACGTCATCTCTTTGGTTACAGTCAATGGTTCAGCGTGCTGAGTCAGGTCCATGGCTCCACAGAACAGGAGATCAGAGAGATGCACGATGAGCAGGCCAATCCCCAGAATGCTGTGGTGAGTACTGTAATAAAAAACAAAGCACTCTGGGAGATGGAGTCTTAATAACATTTGTGATGCTTTATAGATGTGGAGCTCTGTGTTTAGAGAAACATTAATATTCTCTTCAAAATCCAGCTGTTGTTTAATTTAGTCTGTTCTGCCTTTCACTTAAACACATTTAATCAGCTTTCTACCTGATCCACCTTCTTTACACACTGAGGAGAGGAAGTTGTCCTTTATTACATGTTCCTCCATTTCTTTATGCATAGCTTATCCTTTAGTTGGATTTGTGTCTCCTGTAAATTCCACTTTGAAATTAGTAAATGTTGTCTTTTTAGATATGGGAGCTGCAAAAGAAACAGTTAACTGTGTTTCCCACAGAATTAGATAGCAAGAGCAGGGAGCACCTACTCTTTCTTTTAAATTAATTAATAATTTATTAATTAATTTAATAAATAATAAAAGATATATACTTCATGACAATAAATACCAGAACAATAATCAGCTGCCTCTCCAGTCAGTTTCGGAGACAAACAGACAAACAGAAGAGGAGGCTCTGGTTAGTGTGGCCGTCCAGTTCACAGCAGATTTCCAGACCAGATCAAGAGCTACCATTTCAGCTGCAGTCCAAGACTGTGGAGCAGAATTGGAGTCTGTCCAACTGCGCAACACAAGACTCACTGAAGAGCAGCTGAATGATATTGAGGACCGCCACAGCAGCCACCTGGTGATCGGACTGCCGGTGGGGAAATGCGAGGCAGGAAGGGCCGTAGCTAGCTGGTTAGCAGCAACTGAACTTTCAAAACAGGAGAAAGGGATTTTTTTTTTTTTTTCACAGATGAAAAAAAAATAATGCCAAAATGAGTCACACCTGGATGGCCTCCCTAAGTAACATCTATGTATAGGATACACTGGACCTTAATATAAGGGATGACCAACCCTTTCATTCAACATTCATGCTAACCCCCTTTTGTTCTCTAATTTTTAAAAAAAATTTTTGTAGTGCTTTGTTTTGAAGTGACAGGACACAGATGTGCTGATGCCACATGTTTTGTCAGCATTGTACCTGTGAGCTGCTGCTCTTATCCCCCTGTGTGTGAGATAATTGGTTTCCACGGTGCAGACGAAGGTCAAACTCATTATCCACACCCTGAACACTGTTTCTGAACCTCCCTCCATCTCTCTGTGTGTCTCCTCAGGGAACGCTTGATGTGGGGATGATCGATTCGGTGTGTGCTTCAGATAATCCAGAGAGGTGAGGACCTGCATCAAACATCAAGCCGCATATAAATACTGTATATATATATGTGTGTGTGTGGATTTTCTTTTACAGACACCAAAGTGAAGAAACCAGAAAGTGTCAGATAAAAGCCATCAGAGTGAAGCCAGTTTGGTTTCAGCACCTCAGCTGCTGCATTTCTTCACACAGAGAACATTTTAGATTTGGCCATTCTGGTTTTATGTTCTGTTTGGGTTGAATATTCCCAAAATTTCCAGCACATTATGTTTTCTTCTGTGGTATCTTGTAACTGTTTGCTTTTTTGCATTTTACATAAAGTTTGCAGCAAAATTGATCTGCAGAGTTGCAAAGTTTAACTCAAAAACTCCAAAATTTAACTTGGCTCATAAATAGATAATTCCTAATTTATTGCAGTTAAGTGGTAGCATTAATCTTTGTTTGTGATCGTGTTCAAAATTAAAAGTTTAGTTAATCTCTTTTAATTCACGTATTATACTCAACTGTCTTCTTATTAATGTCTTTTCTGAACCGCGACAGGCCAAACTCCTTCGTCATGATCACGGCGAACCGTGTACTGCACTGCAATGCCGACACGCCCGAGGAGATGCACCACTGGATCACCCTGCTGCAGCGCTCCAAGGGAGACACCCGAGTCGATGGGCAGGAGTTCATCATCCGAGGTGACAACGCAGTCACTTATTGTGGCCATTTTTCCTTTTGTAAATCATCTTTTTAACTTTTCACTTAAAAGACACTAAAAAGTAGTATTAGTCATCTAAAAGTCATTTGTCTCCAAATATTGGAAAGGAAATCAAATGGTGTGTTGAAAAGTGTATCAATAAAAAAATATTTTAAAAATATTTCCAGTTTGCAAATATTGCAGTTTATACCCAACTCTATTAAATTGTAAAGGAGACCTATTCTGTTTTTTTTAAATTTCCTGTCATATATATATATAGTTCCAGTGGTGGATGCTCTTATTAAACAAGTCAAAGCTTCAAATAATCAAATCAGTGTATGTACAACTAATCCCTGTAAGCCAAAAGCTCTAAAGGCTCAGTTTTAGGCAGTTTTCTTCTGCTTAAGGATATGTATTACATCATAGAGACGGGATATCCCTAATATGGTCAGCTCAGGTACACAGCTCTGGCTGTGAGCACTGAAGCTCCACCCATCTACTGTTAGCGAGGGGCACCCAATCAGAAGAAAGTTGGCTTAAAGGGAAGAAAGGAAGAAGGGAGATAAAACAGTTTGTTTCAGACAGAGGAAGAACTGAGGGGCTGCACCAAGGCCCAGTGTCTGATAAAGTAAGGATTATTTTGAACTGTGAATCATAAACTGTGAAAAGAATAAAATCAATAGAAAATATTAAAATGATTAAGCACAAAAGACAAAAATGTCAAAGTGTTTTGTGGCATTTCCAGGTTTTATCACATTAACCTGCAAGTTCAGCATTTGGGAAAAACCGTTTAAACTGCAACGAAGCACTTTCACGTGGAGGGGGTTTGACCTTTTCTGTATTTTTATGGCTTTGAAAAGTTCAGAGGAAATGGGAAAACACAAAATGTTAGCTAATAAAGTTAAACGCAATTTTTTTCACCAGGCTGGTTGCACAAAGAGATGAAGAACAGCACCAAAGCTTCACTGAAGCTGAAGAAGCGCTGGTTCCTGCTTACCCACAATTCCCTGGACTACTATAAGAGCTCGGAGCGTAACGCCCTGAAGCTGGGAACACTGGTGCTGAACAGCCTCTGCTCAGTGGTTCAGGCAGATGAGAAGGTCTTCAAAGAGACCGGTAAGAAAAGAAAATGGCAAGAACTTCCAGCTGATTCTCTACCCGGTCCATTAACTTCAGTTTATCTTTGCTCCTTGTCATGTCAGGATACTGGAACGTGATCGTGTACGGCCGTAAACACTCGTACCGCCTCTACTGTAAGCTGCTGACTGAAGCCACACGCTGGGCCAACTCCATCCAGAACGTCATAGATACCAAAGCTCCCATCGACACGCCAACCCAGCAGCTCATCCAAGACATCAAGGTACGAAACTGTAAAAGCGCCATTTGTGCAGCATGAAAAGACATCAGTGGGTCATTTGAATTCATCCTTCACCCCAGTAAAGCCTCAGATAGTCAGGACTGCAGTAAAGTCAAGCTCCTCTGCTCTCTGCAGGAGAACTGTCTGAACTCAGAGGTGGTGGAGCAGATCTACAAGAGGAACCCCATCCTTCGCTACAGTCATCACCCTCTGCATTCACCGCTGCTGCCGCTGCCCTACGGGGACATCCATCTCACCCGTGAGTCCCTCTGATACAGAAACACAATTAAACACAATTTTAAAAATGGCATTAAATTGGATGGACTTTGATAATCAAAGACTAGTACTTTCTTACTTTTATAATTTTACTCGGGATGTTAATGTACCATAAATAGCAACATGATCTGAACTTCTTCCTCGCTCAGCTCCAAGAAGCAGAAGCTACACAACCCTGCAGGATGAAGCCCTCAAGGTGTTCAGCTCGCTGCAGCACCTGGAGGGCGTGGCCGACCCTGTGCCCATCATCCAGGGCATCCTGCAGACGGGCCAGGAGCTCAAACCACTGCGCGATGAGCTCTACTGCCAGTTGATCAAGCAGACCACGCGGCCGCCGCAGCCCGGCAGCCCTGGGAACCTCTGCAACTGGAAGATCCTCGTCTGCATGTCCTGCACCTTCGTCCCGACAAGAAGCATACTCAGATACCTCAAGTTCCACCTGAAGAGGTGAGCACTAGGCTACCGGGCATGTTTACACATAAATTATTGTTATTCTCTCACACTGACCACTTCCAAATTGCTCTCTCTGCAGGACTCATGAGCTCTTCCCCAGCTCTGAGATGGATCATTATGCTGCCTTTGCCCTCGACTCGTTGAGGAAGACTCGAGCCAGGGAGAACGTGCCGTCTCAGGAGGAGATCCGCTCCATCGTGGCCCGACAGGACATGAGCACTACCGTTCACTGCCATGGAGGAGGCTCCTGCAAGATCACCATCAACTCACACACCACTGCAGGAGAGGTGTGTTTCTCTCCTGGCTCAGAAACTGCTGAGCCAGGGTTATGTGCCAAAGCACTGTGATCACTATTGCTCATTCAGAAAGATGGGATTTAACTTGAGGTACCAAGTCAATAGAGTACTTTCATTCATCACATTCATAACAGTTTTTTTGGTTATGTAAACTGGGATTTAAGGACAGCATAAGAGATGACGTGTTGTGATGTACTGATACATTAAACAACCCAATCAACCATTTTTTAATTGAAAATTAATTGACTGATTGAGCTCTCTTCAAAATTACTTTTTAATGCAAAAAATGCAGAACTTTTAATGGCTCCAGCTTCTGTAAGGATTTTCTACTATTTCTTTAACATTTTACTTAATTTGTTTGTTATTCACTAAATTCACTATTTTCCTGAAAACCAAACAATTCATCCACCTGTTACAGCAGTGAAATCCTGCTTTTATTCAAATTTTGGCCCAGATCCTGCTGAGGTGTTTAGTTTTCCTAAATATATTTTTTAGTAAGGGTTTAACCACTTCCCCTTGCAGTGTGAGTTAGATATTTATACAATGAAACTGCTTGCTGGAGTGTATTTTTTTTTCCTGATGCTGCATTGTGGGTTAAAACTGAGAAAATATCAGAATTTGGTTAATAAGACCCTCTTAAAAGGGCAGTTCATATATTTTATAGTCTTGGCTGATAAGAAATTCTAGCCTTTTTTGAATGACAGTCTTATATCAAAAGAATTTTCTCATTAATCGTTTTACCATTTGCGTGCGTCCCTCTTGTATCTCATTCTGTGTGTCAGGTGGTGGAGAAACTGATCCGCGGTCTGGCCATGGAGGACAGCAGGAATATGTTTGCCCTGTTTGAACACAATGGCACCATAGAGAAAGCCATCGAGAGCCGCACCGTGGTGGCCGATGTGCTCGCCAAGTTTGAAAAGTAAGCGCCACCATGTCTGTGTTTGAGTCTGAAGCAAATGTTTTTGTCTCCCAGTCACCACTAACACACTCACTTTGTGGTCTGCAGGCTTTCAGCGAGCCCAGACGAATGCAGCACCGGCTGGAAGTTTTACTTCAAACTCTACTGCTTCTTGGACACGGACAGCGTTCCCAAAGACAGCGTGGAGTTTGCCTTCATGTTCGAACAGGTCAGACTCGTGGCTCGTTGCCTGGGGATGGGACTAGGAGACAAAAGAGAACCTGAGCCTGGTTCTGCTGGAGGTTTCTTCCTGTTAAAAGGGAGTTTTTCCTTTCCACTGTTGCCAAGTGCTTGCTCATAGGGGGTTGTCTGACTGTTGGTGTTTTCTGTCTAATATTGTAGGGTCTTTACCCTAAAATATAAAGCACCTTGAGGCGACTATTGTTGTAAATTGACGCTATATAAATAAAATTGAATTGATTTGAATTGAATTCATCAACCTAATCCCTATTCTTTGATAACAGAATGAGGTGTTTAACCACAACTCGCATCTTGCAGAGGCATGGAAAGAAATCTACCTAGAATGTATAGGGAGGGACTGGTCAACTGTGATAGCATGAGAGGAGGAGCCTGGAGCGCGGCTCGACTGGTCTTTCACCAACAGACGTGGTGTCAGTGGAGCTTCAGTAGTTGGTCACGCCGAGGCGATTCCCGTAATGAAATACCTCACTCTGTTACCAAAAAACTGGGGCTTATGTTAAATAACCCAACATTTTCATATCAGTCCATACTGTATACCAAGCTGATACCAATGTTGCTGATAGGGCAGTATTGGCTGTCTGAAAAATTGGTTAGGCTCTAGTTTCCACATGGGTTGATGTTATTCTGTGCTTTCAGTCAGTGTTTTATGGCTCCTGTTACTAACTAATTTATTTCTAACAGTCTTGTAGTGTTTGGAGTTCTTTCCTGTTCTATCTGTATTTTTCCCCAGGTATGTGATGACCTTAGCAAATGGACTGTTCTTTTGGGATCCTCTCTGGTTTTTGATCCACAAATAGAGAATATTTCATTCATCATAGAAGCTACAGGACACAAAGTGGGCTACCCTTCTCATCAAACATCTAATAAAAAAGTAGGCACCATGCATTTCTTAACAAGTACTGTTCTCAGAGCAATCATTATAAAATAGCAAAAAGAATGTTGTGGATTATGTTGCATAAGCTCAGGAAAAAACAAACTTTGGAAACATCCACTCATTCAAGGGTTTTTCTTTATCGTAGCTATTGTCTGCAGTGTAAAACAAAACTGAAGACATCAAAATGTGGAAAATATAAAATGCAGTGTGTTGCATACAGGCATGAGAGTCGTCCATCTTTTTTATCAGTCCTCCACCTGTTTGTTTTTCTCCCATCTTTTCCCGTTTTTTTTTATTTTTTTATTTTTTGTTTTTTTTATGCCTGCCCAGCTGTATTTCATTACAACTGACTTGCTGACAGCAGCTGTGGATCTAGTCTGGTACATTAACACTAGAACCACTGAGGACATCATTTTGACCTCATAGAAATTCATGTATAACAGCAATCGTGTCACACTGGGTTGCCTAGCAATGTATTGTTTACACACATTTTGATATGAAGGCTGCCATAACATGAGCCAGAGGTAGCTAGATAAACAAATATATAAGGGACTGTAGTTAGGTAAAAGATGAATAATTACTGCAGGGCTGAACAGTCTTCAGTTTTCTTGACAATATTGTAGGGTCTTTACCCTAAAATATAAAGCGCCTTGAGGCAACTGTTGTTGTGATTTGGCGCTATATAAATAAAATTGAATTGAAAATTGAATTGAATTGAACAGGTCACGGATGGGATGTTGAGCCGGATCAGAGCGGGGGAGTCTGTGAGTGGATGCATGAAAACTGGGTGAGGTGCTGGGCAGAGCAGCAGGGGGGAACCGTAGCTGAGCTGAGCAGAGTCCAGAGTGTGGAGAACTGATCCGAGCTGATAAAGAGTCAAATCTGGAGCAGAGCAGCCAAATCGGACAGGTTTCAGACCTCAGGAGCAGAGCTGAGGAGGTGAAGGGCTGCAGACTGAGGAGGAGCAGTGTGGATGCTGGATGAGAGGCTGCAGGTTCAGTGACTGGAGGCAGACCACTCTCATGCCTGTGCATATATTCCTCGGAGTAGTCACCCTCTGACTTGCACCCATTTAACACTGTAATGAATCCGGCTTAATGAAAATCACTCCACGAAAAGAAGACAAACAGTTCCCTCTGCTGGTGCAGTTCATCAGTTACTTCACATTGTAGGGTCTTTACCCTAAAATATAAAGCACCTTGAGGTGACTATTGTTGTGAATTGGCGCTATATAAATAAAGTTGAATTGAATTGAATTGAATTCACAAATCAACTGTTAACAGCTTCCATGAAGCTGAATGTTAACTGAATGCCGGTCATAGTTTGGGTGCCTCATAGGCCATTACCTATAAACACGGCCTTACAAAGGTATACTAGTACATCTCAAAAAATAGAATGTCACGAAAAAGTTTTTACTTTAATATATTCTATATTCATTATACTTAAAGTAAAAATTTTCAAGCTTTTTTTTGTTTGTTTTAATTTTAATGATCATGGCTTATAGCTCATGAAACTCAAAAATCCAGTATCTCAGTATATTAGAATATTTAATTTTGAGTTTGTGTAAATTGCTATTCAAGCAGTATCAATTCTGAATATCTCTGTCTAGTTCAGTACACACAGCAGCAGTCACGAGGAAGACTGCTGTATTGGCAGTTGTTCAGATGACAATCATCTGCACCCTCCACAAGGGGGGTAAGCTGACCATGTTGCATGTGCATGACCATGCTGTGCTTGATTTCCAGGCAACTCGCCTGACCTGAACCCCATAGAGAGTCTATGTGTTGTCAAGAGGAAGATTAGAAAGTCCTAACACAAAAATACAGACAAGCTGAAGGCTGCTATCAAAGCAACCTGGGCTTCAGTAACAACTCGGCAGTGTCACGAGCTGATTGCCATGAATTACTGCATTACGTGGCATGGAGGCGAAGGAGCACCAACCACGTTCTGAGTATAAATGAAAGTACTTTTCAGATGTTTCATTTCTGTACTGTAAATCCTTTCTTGGTTGATGTTATTGTGATAATTGGAGATGCTGGATTTCTGACTATCAGACATAATCATCAAAATTAAAACAACAAATTTTTCACTTAACATAAAATATATTAAATTTCAATTTTTTAAATTCAATTACCAAAGTTTTTTTGAGGTGCACTAGTATGTATTTGTTCAAAATGTATGTTTTCATTTTTATGAGGGTAAAATTAGGTCCACATCAGTGCTTCCCTGAGTACAAGCAGCAGACTCATCATCATCAAATGAGGAGGTTATTTGAATATGACCTTCATGGTGAAACTGCTACAAAGAAAGCACCACTGTGGGAGAGTAACAAGAAGGAAGGGGGTTGTTACTGGTCACATGGAGATTAATTCACAATTGAAGGCAACACTACAGCAGCATGGCTAACATCCTGCAGTGATACCCCCATCCCATCTGCTTTCAGTTTAGTGCACCCTCATCTGTTTTTCAGCTGGACAATGAGCCAAAACTTCCTCTACAAGGACTGTTTGACCAAGAACCAGAATGATGATGTGTTATCTTATTTAGACTCTTTCTCTCTGATTGATCTTTCTGAGTTAACTTCAATAATTATTTCCTCTAAACCATCAACGTGTCTATTGGACCCCATCCCTACAAGATTGTTCAAAGAAGTCCTACCATTAATTAATGCTTCAATCTTAAATATACTCAATCTTTCTTTATTAACGGGCTATGTACCACAGGCCTTTAAGATGGCAGTAATTACATTACTTAAAAAGCCGTCTCTTGACCCAGCTGTCTTAGCTAATTATAGGCTGATCTCTAACCTTCCTTTTATTTCTAAAATTCTTGAAAGAGTAGTTGCAAAACAGCTGACATCTGCAGAGGAATGGTTTATTTGAAGAGTTTCAGTCAGGCTTCAGAATTCATCACAGCACAGAAACAGCTCTAGTGAAGGTTACTAATGACCTTCTTATGGCCTCTGACAGTGGATTCATCTCTGTGCTTGTCCTGTTAGACCTCAGTGCAGCATTCGATACCATTGACCACAATATTTTACTGCAGAGGTTAGAACATACCTTGGGGATCAAAGAAATTGCATTACAGTGGTTTCAATCATATTTATCGAATAGACTCCAATTTGTTCATGTAAATGGGGAGTCTTCTTCACACTCTAAAGTTAATTATGGAGTTCCTCAGGGTTCTGTGCTGGGACCAATTCTATT
>VUQI01038457.1:0-11079 GCA_015106735.1 Paratilapia polleni | reverse complement strand
AATCCAAACTGGGAGCTGCTTCCACAGGAGAGGGGCCTGAAAGCTGAAGGCTCTGCCTCCCATTCTACTTTTAAATACCCTAGGAACCACAAGTAAGCCTGCAGTCTGAGAGCAAAGTGCTCTATTGGGATAGTATGGTACTATGAGGTCTTTAAGATATGATGGGGCCTGATTTTTCAAGACTTTGTATGTGAGGAGAAGGATTTTAAATTCAATTCTGGATTTAATTGGTAGCCAATGAAGAGAAGCTAATATGGGAGAAATATGGTCTCTCTTTCTAGTCCCTGTCAGTACTCTCGCTGCAGCATTCTGGATTAACTGAAGGCTTTTCAGGGAGCTTTTAGAACAACCTGATAATAATGAATTACAATAGTCCAGCCTTTGCGTAATAAATGCACGAACTAGTTTTTCAGCATCACTCTGAGACAGGATGCCTCTAATTTTAGAGATATTGTGCAAATGCAAGAAAGCAGTCCTACATATTTGTTTAACATGCACGCTGAAAGACATATCCTGGTCAAAAATGACTCCAAGATTCTTCACAGTGTCCCTAGAGGCAAAAGTAATGCCATCCAGAGTAAGCATCTGGTTAGACATCATGTTTCTAAAAGATTTTTAGGGTCGAGTACAATAACCTCAGTTTTATCTGAATTTAGTAGTAGGAAGTAGGTGTATCACTACACCACAATAATGATAATTTAACAGTGATAATAATGATTGTAATGATAACAATAGCGATAATTTCAAAAGCATTTTTACAATGATACAGTTTATTATTACAGACTGTATAGAAAAGATTTACATAGCCACTGTGACATAGCCCACTGGTCACTGGACAAATCATGCCATTTTAGTTGTCAGATAATTCCAGTAAAAATCCCCCAACAGGCACAAATGCAGTTGTCTACTCCGAATAATGCATAACGTAATAACATTTTTAAAAAAGTGATTTATTTAAAAAAATAAATAAAATAAAATCACTCCTGTACAGTTGTCATAAGGGGTGGGGAAAGTAGACATAGGGATAGTTTTTTCTACCAGGCTGTAAACATATTTGGTTCTGCTGTAAAGTTGGACATTTTAACATGGGAATATAGGGCCGTTCAACTTTTTGCCATTTTTGTGTTAGCTTACTTTTTCAGCCCTGGGGCTTCCAGCTTGGTTGTTATAAATAACACTAATTAAAAACAATGAGCAGATAACTACACAGTCCAAGTAAGTTAAAAGATACAATTATGAAGATGGAGCTCTTCCTTGTTGCCAAAACACATAAAGCACATAATGCCATGTAAAACCAAAAGCTGTTGTTTTTATACTGCGGCTTAATATCTCAATTTAATTCAATTCAGCTCTTTTTTTTTTTAAATTCAAAAGCGCTTTATTGGCATGACAGTTTCTAAAAACAATGTTGCCAAATCATCAAAATACAATTTAGTCAAGTGAAAAAAGAACAATAAAATAACACAACAGTCAATAAATATATTAAGGAATTCAATTCAGTTCATTTCAATTTAATTCAATATGCTTAATAAATACTTATATTTATATACACGGCGCGTGTCTGTGTGTGTCCAGGTTATTCACTGTCCCTCAGGCTGCGGCATGTTGATCTATACTGGGCAGCCAGATATGCCCTGTCTCTTTCTCCTTCTCTGTATTTTTAATTCTGAGATGTTGTTTAGCTAATCAAAAATTGATTCATTTAATAGTTTCCACAAATCATGAACTCATTAGGTAAATTCCTCCTAATCGGTGTGCCAGTTGTAATTTCAAAAATAATTGATTAAGTAGACATTAGACCTCAATGGAAAGCATGTTTGGGGCATGACTAGCTTGACTACTATGACTGGTCTAGAGTGACTGATAAGCCAAAGTGCTGATACTTTATGTGAAGTTAGCTATACTTCAGCTAACACTAAATACTGTAGAGTGACTGCTTGTTAAAACACAGAGACTCATTTTATGTTTCCACATGTAATGTGGAAGC
Source organism: Paratilapia polleni (assembly GCA_015106735.1). Taxonomy (NCBI): domain Eukaryota; kingdom Metazoa; phylum Chordata; class Actinopteri; order Cichliformes; family Cichlidae; genus Paratilapia; species Paratilapia polleni. The sequence goes on along the minus strand of VUQI01038457.1, from coordinate 9,092 downwards.
TTCAAAACATGTATCTTTACAGAATAAGGTAACATGTAAACAGGGTAATTATACTTTATATATGCATATATGTAACAATTGCCAAGTAACTTGCCCATTTAATCCTTGCTTCTTTTTTTTTTTTTTTAACTTTCAGACTGTTTCCTCTTGTCTTTGGACTTTTTGATATCAAGACTCTAGCTAGCCTACACTACCTACAGTATACTAAAGTAGGTTCTGGCTGTAGCTTCATAGTTCACATCTAACTCTGAATTTTGATGTTTCCCCTTCCTGCTGAAAAGGGATTTTGGATCATTTTTTTTGTGTTTTGTATCTCTTTAGACTTCATCCCATCATCTGGAGAATGAGGCACACACACGCACACACACACACACACACACACACACACACACGTGCGCACACATATTAATGTTCCTCATATTCACTTTCACCTACACACAGAGTTACCATGACTAATACAGCACCTCTTGGCAGGCACTGGCTGAGTTCAAAGGTTAGCTCAGTGTCAATAAACAGGGGAGCATGTGACTGGCTCAAAGTGACTCAAAGCATTACTGTAGCCTTCTTTGACTGGTTTAAACCTGGGCTACCAGCTCTGAAATTTTAGCGAATGACAAAAATATATACTACAGATGTTATTCGTGTTAATTTTCCTCAGTTACTGGGGTGTGTATCACATATGAAAACTGCATCTGAAGTGGATAATAACAATTTCAGGATAGATCAAGATCTGGTTATTTTCCAGCATTATTCAGTTTTGTCCCGTGACGTGAGCTGCTGTGAGTCCTGACTTTGACCCTACTGATATCATATCCTTTCCTTTTTAACCTGTTGGTGGTACCTCCAACAGCCTCCTCCACAGGACAGGTATAGTGTTTCTCCCTACGCTTTATACTGTGCTCGACCCCGGCACATAGAAAACATGTTAGATAATGGGCAAAAGCCAGCTAGTGGGGCCATGTAACAGAGTTTGATCGGAAAATCGTGCATGTGGCCGAAATGGACGGAAATCTGATTAGTAACCTCGGTGACAAAGCGATAGGATCCAAGAGGTTTTGCTTCAATCAGATGTGACAGGCTGAGTATTTGTCCTTGGCTCCAGCACACAAGGATCACACCGGTCTATAAGGCTGAGTTAGAGCATTAGATAAAGTGCTGCAGAGCCTAATTGAATGCATCAGGCGAGAGTGGTAGACAGACATCTGATTGTGCGCCGATAACCTGTACCATTTACCTGATTTAACTGTTCCCAGCATCCTAGGTGCCATGTAACTCCTTTTTTTTTTTTTTAACAAACTGGACGATTCGATAGCTACAGACCTAAATATCAATCAGTTTTACAGAATTTTTTAAATGTTTGCGCTTTTAAAGCCTGTGGAGGGAGCGGGGCCAAGGCGAAGCAGCGGCCAGGAAAATCAGCAACCTGAAGGGTGAAAGTAGATTCCAGTAGTCAGGAATTTCAAACCATAACAAACATGTCAGACCTATTTAACAGGCAAAGGCAGGTTGCGTGGTGGAGCTGTGAGGTGTATATTGTTTCTGATTAAGCTTTTCTCCGCTCATGTTGCTACACTTTCTAACAATTTACTTTAAATTCGTTAGAGCTTCAAACATTATGCTTTGCCATCACTATGAAAAATAAATCAGCCCTGTGAAAGGAATGAAGCAGAAAGCTGATTAGCAGCTCTGTTCTGTGATGCACAGTATCTGTCTCTATTAACTGTTCCAGAAGTGGACTTCAAAAGCACGCATGTAAAATTAATTTAAGCTCTTTTTACTTTTGCCAAAATGATACTCTCTGTAAGGCATCCATTCAGATTTCTATCTGTTTCTTAATACTTAAAATAAATCATCTCCTGGAGTTCTCAATCTATTTCTCTTCCCTAAGGTTGTGGATATTGATATCAAACTGTAACGTTTCACACCAAAACACCTCATCTGCTCTCTCTCCGTGTGTCTCCCCGGGGGGATACTGAACAAAAGGGATGAATTGAGTGACCATAAAAAGCAAGAACGCCAGTAATTTCCCAGACATCTGCAAAAAATGTAACCTTTCCGTCGCTCTCATGATGTCAGCGGGCTGTTGTGTTCAGCGGGGGATTGGGCTAAAACGCTTGTGGCGGAGCCAAGGTAAACCGTTCCAAATGGAGCGCGGCGCGGGAAAAGGGACACCATCGCAACAAAAGGAGTTAGATATGGATCGTTGGGTCTGCACACCGGCCCCAGCTTGAGCCAATTATTGGTGTCATCTTGATCCAATTTAATCAATCTGAGGGGGGGGTACTCAAGGAGGGGAGGTGGAGTAGTGGACGGGTGCAAACATTGGTCAAATATCCTGAGCTGAACGTAGAGCTGTCACCCCCTCCAACAACCACCCACCCACCAGCACACACACCTCTATTCATCACAGACATTTCTCCAATAGTCACTGAATTTGTGACTATTTTGAACAATTTCTTGCAGCAATTTTCAGTTTGAAAAGATCTCAAGTCTACAATCACCTCACAAACATTGCTTTTAGTTCCTGAAAGTGTACTACGGCGAAACACAAAGAATGAAGGAACATTTCATAATATTCAAATTTTAGGTAAATGTGCCCGAGCCCCCCCCCTTTTTTTCCTGTCTTTTTTTTTTCCTGCCAGTATCATCTGCTTACACCATTTCTTCCTCTGAAAATGTAACAGAAGATACAGCCAAGCTCTCATTGCCTTAAGGCATTGGATCCTTCTGCTTAGCAGGGCTTAGAGTTTGGACTTCAACAGTGTTTTTTTTTCCTGTTTTCTAAGGTGGTCCAACTTCACTGTTGTTTCAACATTTTTTCCCCCTCCATTTTTACCATTTATTCAGCCTAAGCAGAGCATGAGTGCTTAACATGAATGCTCCACTTTCACAGTTAACACACCGTTAAGCGGTTCAATACAAAAATACAGCCCCTTCTCACAGCAGGAACCTTCCAGGCAACTAGAAACCATTTCGGGAATTTAGGAACCTTACCTGTGTTTTGACCAGAGGATTTGGGGTCTATATTTAGTTCCTTGGCTGTAGTTCTTTGTAACTGAAAAGTACTTACTCTGGTAAAGGTAATCTTTATTGTTGGGTGTAACAGTACTCAATATTACTTTTTTCAGTAACAGGTAATGCAAGTGATAATAAGCAATATTAGTCAAAATGTCATGGCTTTTTTGTGTTCCCTTTGTTGTGAGAAATGGACACATTTGCAATCTTTGTCTCTCTCCAACTTGTCAGTGTACATGCTAAGGTTAGCTAGTGTGATGCCAGAGAGGATAGGGTGTAAGTATTGATATTATTTTGCAGGGGTGATAAAAAAAAATTTAAAAAAAGTCTCTGTCATTCGCTGCTAAAGCTCCACTCTACATTTTGGAGAAGCACCTGCAAGTCAAGTACAGATCCACAACACTGGTGGTGAGGCCCAGAGAGGCGGCGAATGGTGCTGGTGCTAAAGCTAAAAGCAAAGGGTGTTTACTTTTGGTAACACAAAGGTACATTAACAAGTTGCTTTTCTAATAAGGTAAACTGTAATGGAACAGAATATTTTTAATGGCAGTAATCTTGTACTGACTTTAAAACTAACCGTACCCAGGACTGCTCATCATCGGTCAAATACAAACCTCAAGATTGCTGCAGTTTGCTGCTTTGCTGTGCATGGGACTCTCTGGATTTTAAAGGAGCCTGTGCAGCCATCTGCAAATGTTACACAGCTTGTTCAAGGCAGGGATATTGTGTCGTTACTTTGCCTCACAAACTACAAAAGAGGAGTAGGGGCTTTGCAGGTACGTCTTTGAGCTGGCGGAGCATGGCAACTATTTCCAATTCTGTCCGGTCAAAATATTTCAGTCATGACTGAAAAGTCTCTCATTCACCCACTCCCTTAGTAACTCAGATAGTCAGTCACGTCAGTGCATAGTTCTTTTAAAAAACTCATTTGTCTTCAGAGCAAAACCAGATTAGCATCTCTGTAAAAGGCAGAGCCTGCTCCGTGGAATGCTGATGGTGGTGTGTGAGTGTCACGCCTTTCTGATTCCACAATGCCAGCATGCCCTGGAAAATCACACACTGTTGCAGTATCTGCTTGCAGTGTTTCCCACAGATTTATTATTTTTGTTCACCATACATACATTATAGTTTTGCACATATTATATACACCACTAGCTATTGTTTTTCATGTAAAGCCTTTGGTCGCTTAAAAGTATGCTGTACCAAAAAAACATCAGCTGTCTCTCAGGTGAGGCTCTCATAGATATTTTCAATAGACAAACTTCAATTCCACTGTCTTGGACTATAGATGGTAGCAATAGCCCTTGTTTTGCTCTGTGGCCTCGGTGAGCTCATTGTAGCGGCACATGTTAACCAGTTCTCCCCCTGCTGTAGGTTCTGGATAGAGTGACCCCCCCCCAGCTCCAGAGTAGAAGAAGATGGAAAGGACCAGGGCCAGGGTCACTAGTGACCGCTAAACCGCTAAACAAAGCCTTCTCAGGTAAAGTCTATGTGTGAAAAACAATGGCTTAGTGTGGTACAGTGTAAAGATGCAAATATAATCATAAAGCAGGGTCTCTTGAAAGCCATTAAGACAGAATCTCTGTATAAAAAGCAGCTGTGTCTAAAGAGGAGGCATGAGCAGCAAGTTAGCATATTAGTAGCAATGAATGGTAAATAGACTGGTACTTATATAGCGCTTTTCTACTCTATGTGAGCACTCAAAGCGCTTTATACTACATGTCTCATTCACCCAATCGTGCACACATTTATGCAAGCACTTTTTTCCTATACCTAAGTGCTTTTTCGAACATTCACTCACGCATTCACACTCTGATGAGTGCATCAGGGGAAACTCGAGGTTCAGTATCTTGCCCATTTACATGTTGGCATGCAGACTGATGTAGCCAGGAATCAAACCACCAAACTTCCGATTAGTAGACGTCCTGCTCTACCTCCTGAGCCACAGCCATCCCGGAGTGAGTGGACAGGCTGATCACAGAACCAAGTGTAGATGTAATGAGATATATATAAAGCGCCACTGACTGTATTCCAAAGTAGTACAGCTTGGGTCAGAGGTAAGTAGCTCAAAACTGCACCGGAATGTCGCAACACGTACATTATCATTAAATCACTCAAAAGATTGTTTGTACTTTCAGACTGTCAGTCACCTTGTCTCCTTTGCATTCATTCATCTATTTAAAAAACAGCATAATGACTCCATGTTCCTAATCCCTCATGTGTGAAAACAACACCTCAAATATTGCAGCTGTCTTTTTCTGTTATCTGGCTAATTTGCCTAACTTGCACAGTTCTTCAGACATCACTGAAAATGCAAACAAGAATGAACAAATGGGACTTTTATTTCCTAGTTGCCATGACTCCATGGCTCCTGGAACATTTGGTTGGAAAAAGGGCCTATAGTGTACGTGCTGGCCACCGAGCAGTTTAGTCAAGTGCATCCATAAATACCTGCACAGTTATAAGCATACATTCATGCGAGCACACGCTGACTTGCAGCATGTAACAACTCACATCTAATCAGTGTTTCAATCTCCAGAAGTCTGTTCAAATAATTAAGGCTTGGGAAAAACAATACACATGACCAGCTATTATTTTTCATCTAAAGCCAGGTCACGTTCCCAATTACTCTAAAATGTTGTGATGACATGCTCTATGTTTTCACTGATAATATTTATATTATTCTAGGTAATGGGTCTCAGCAGGGGAAGCGAATAAAATGGTCACTCTTAAAAGCAGCTTAGTTTAAAGTTGTGACATAATCAAAGCTGAACATACACAGAAAAGTGTTTTGATTCACTTGATTCCACTTATATTTTTCTTATGTTACAGTACTTACATGAAATGTGCTTTAAAGGGTTTTTATTCATGTATTCTTCCCCTTTTTAATCCCTTATTGTTTCATTTCCACACACTGTACACCATTTAAGCTCATATGTTTTGTTTATGTTTTTCTATTAATATCAGTCTGTAGGTCTTTTTACAGTTGTTGCAGGAATTTTCTTCATCTCCCGCCAGCCCTGTGATGTTGTGGCAGTCCTGGAAGCCATTGTGTGCATCCACAGGATGGTAGCCAATTATTTGGAGCCCACTCCAGTCTTCTAAATTAAAAATGGCCTCCTTCCACTGTTGACCTTGGATCAGCTTTCCATTTCTTATTATTATTAGGTTATTAACACAAACCCCTGAAAGTATCTTTTTAAAGTCTAAAACAAATTTGATTAGGCCTCTTTTCTCGCACCGGTGCAGACATACCTATCGCTGTCTAACTCCTGTCTGCTCTCTATTACCTTCGACAGTGAAGTCAGTGAGAGAGGCCGGACCTGAAAGCTTATATCCCTCTGCACACCGCACAAGGCAGAGGGGGTGCTGGGTTTGCAGCACATTACCGCTTTATTGAATTAATTACGATAAGGATCATAACTTTAAACGCGGGGTGAGGCGTGGGGCGTTCTCCGGCACGGATTGCTCGGAGCAATTTCTCCTCTGAACGACAGTGGAGGGGTTATTGGATCTGTCAGGCCTGAACTCTGTGGCATGGTAACGAGGTCCATAAGGTAAGTCAAGGTTGGGCACAGTTCGCCGTGTTGATCCCTATATGCCTGCAACACAGGGAAATTTGTACTACATACTGAACAAATAACAAGAGAAGAGAGGGAGAAAGAGGCGACTGGTGAGGCCTTTCTTTTCATGGCGCCTCAGTCCGAAGGCCCGGAGGGTCATGCGGGGTTATCCCCAGGTCTCGCGCCATTTACAGTTCCAGTAGATGCAATGAAGTGTGTCATTATATTATGATGCTGCTTGGATGTTGTAAACGTTCACTTTTTTTTCCAGCTCTCCCTGCTCTCTCAAAGGACTGTGTGGTTGTGGTTTATATGTGATTCTTCCGTGGGGTCCAAATACCCTCAGAACCCAGTAAGTGGCCAATTATGGCGACTCTGGCAAGACCACATCAGTCAGGGAGCTATTTTTATCTACTGCAGCTGAATTAAGGTTAAAATGAGGGAAAAGAAAGGGTTAGGGTGAGTGCTGGCATGCTGTCATGTCAAGTCAAGAGGTTACAGAGACAATATAAGTCAACAGAATGCATAACAATGTAAGGATGTGTGCATGTGTATGTCAGTGTAGAAACTCTGACCTCCTAGTGAGTGCACTTCAAAGACTTGCAAGCCCACAGAGAGTCCTTTCTTATTTCCACCAGTAACACTGAAAGTGGTACTGAGTGGTAGTGAGAAACATTTGTGGATTTCTTTGGGGATTACAAAGTGAGGTAAGAAGTCACTGAGAGGAGTTGAAGAAGGAAGGAAATCATCACGGATTAGTCAGTTTCAGATTAGCAGCCATATTGATCAACAGACCTCCTCAGGCTGCTGATGAAGTGCAGATAGTGTTTTTATTGAGCGCCCACCAACATTTTACCATGTGTGACATCTCTCGGAGGGTCCTTTCTTTGACTTCTCAGACATGTGAAGGTGTCTTTTTTGATGTGTGCATCTCCACAGGAGTGTGTATGTGTGAATATCGCCGAGAGTTAAATATGTGCACATGTATCATAATATTTTCACTGTAAGAAAGCGTCTTTGAGGCACAATAACCTGCAGCTGAATCAGCGTGCTGCCCCACCACGTGAGGGCCTTTCATAGGAGCACTCCAACTATCTGGAGAATGTGAAGGCTCGCTCAGGGTAAAAGCTCCCGTCCTCTTTCTCCCTCTGCTTTTTCCATGCCTCACCATTGCAGGTGTTTAAATACGCTAAGCCAATCTGGCTTTATTTTTTCACACACACATGCTTTCACAGAAATATTCATTCTGCTCTCCTTTTCATCAATAAAAAAAAAAGGGGGGGGGGGCACAAATACATTCAAGCCTTTTATGCAAATCCAAAAAGCATGCCAAGTTTTACGCCATTGCAGTTCTGCCCCTGTTTACTGATAAAGGGGGCAATAACCCTGCTGATGGGGTATTTGAGGTAAACAGTGCTGGGAGATGAGATGCAGTTGCAGGCTTGTACAGCTGGCTCTTGTTTTGGGGGGAGGAAAACTAATTCCCAAACAAAATACATCAGCCTCAAAAAGCCTCTAATGAATCTCAAAGATGAAGGCAGCAAATGTGAATGAGTGTCAGTGACTACCAAGCTGAGTGGATTTATTTCTACGTGTTTGTGTGGTCTGCGAATTCTTTAATGCCTTCTTGTGGCCATGATTGACAGTGACATCAGAATGAGTGAATATATGGAGTGTGCTGTATTTGAGAAAGCAGCAGCAGCTTCAGCAGTTTTCAGGTTCTGAAAAACCGAAAGATCACTACAAGATTTTAATGGTTTGTTTTGGTTGAGAATTGGAAAAGATTTGAGCAGGTATAGTATAGTATAGTATAGTGTGTTATTAAAGTGAGTTTAAACCATTTTGTAGTTGCTGTAGTTATAAATTCCTTCTTGGCATCCATAACTAATGGGACTGAAAAAGTCAAGTTTTTCTGAAAGCTCTGATTTCTCTTGACTGAAGTCTGCAAACTAATTCAGGTGATCAGCTCGAGCTACACTGCGTCATACACATGTAACATGCCTCACTCTCCTCGTGTCATAAAAAAAAACTCACCCTCTCAATTTGGTGGTCGATTTAAGCTGCAAAATTTTCCATCTCTCTCCCATCTCTGACTTGTCAGTGCTGCTGTTGCTGCCCTGCATTGCTGCCTGCTTTTTAACCCCTCCATCACCCCAGCATCCACCTTTCAGCCTTGTTCACATATAGAGAATTCACTTGTTGCACATCGCTTCATAGCTGAGAGTTGGTCACTAGTGCACATTGCAGGCTCCACTGCCTAGGTAAACTTCTAATTTATTTACCACCCCTCATATGTCAGTTAACAGTATCCGGCACTCTATTTGGTAATCGCTTTAGTTGCTCACCTCAAAGTTTATCTGCTCACCTCAAAAGACAAAAGTTTAACTCGGGACCCACCCATTTCGCATCGCCACCAGTTGTTTCTCCTGTCGTCACTTGAAGTTGCTGAATGCTAGTCGCTTCCTGTGTGGACATCCTTTATGGTACAGTCACACTGGGGAAAACAGTGGTGGG